>JAKTPS010000186.1:0-23925 GCA_030556275.1 Lipomyces sp. NRRL Y-27488 | reverse complement strand
CTCTGCTCCGCCCTCTCTCCGCTTTCTTATGGAAACTCAGAACCACCTCAACACACATATTGATCAGGGCAGTCCCGTCTCACCTACTGTTAACCGGAGGTGTTTGGGGCTGTACCCTGACACGTAGACATCCGCTATTGTACAGTACACAATACAAACTATCCCTAGAATATGCATCCTTCTCTATACATCATCGTCACGTCTTCGCCTTTTTCCCAATATGTAGAATGATAGGATTAATTGCCCTCTTCCGACGCGCGCTCGCCAGAGCAACGATATCAAACCGCTTAGTGTTGGCTTTCACTGTTCTGTCCAACCCAGACTCGTCCTCGCTGCCGAAGCTCTCAAACTTCATGTCGCCGCCAGTATTCTCAAGAGCTGTCGCCTCGTTATTTTTGCTGTTGGTGTTATTCCCTAGAGCCCCCAGGTTCCGCAGTGCCTGCTCGACAACGCGGCCCTCGTCAAGGATTCTCTCCCGGATATCCCGCGGATTCGTCACCCGCTCGACGAAAATCGGCGTCGATCTGTACGTGTAGTCTGCCGGCAGCGGCGGCATCCATGCGGGGATGTGCGAGACCTCGTCCTTTTTCCGCGTCGTCGGTGCTATCTTGGCGAGCGTCGTCTGCTGCCTGTTCCAGTCGTCCGCCGCCCGAAGAAAGTCGGCCGTGCTACCTGCCGTTATTGGCAGATCCGATGCGGTCAGCGGATCCGGAGGCATAAGGACGAACTGAGAACGGACGTATTCCTCTTCGAGGTCGCCGGTGTGGATGCCCTCCGCCGTGAAGAGAAAGGCGACATCACGAATGCTAGGCGTTGAACGTCGTTGGAGAGCGGTGTATTTGTGTAGACTCCCTGCCAAATGCATCGTATCTGCAGCAATTTATAAGCACAAAAACATTGAACGGATACTATCTTCGCAAGAAAGCATACATTCTTCGGCGAGCATGGAGATCATCTGCAGCGCTGCAGATGTGCATGGCACGGGAAGCGATTGGAGAACCACACCCACCGACCGCATCAAATACGACTCTTCGTGCCCATGACCGTCAAACAGGTCTTCGTAAAGATCGATACCTGCATGAGGAGCCGCGACCGTATCTGTGCCGTCGGCCAGCCAGTCGTCATCCGGCAGAGGCTCGTCCATTTTCTGTGGAGAGAACCCTCCCCACTTAGTTGCAACTTAGAATCCGCTCGCCTGTCGTTTCTGTTGTATTATAACGCGAATATAATGCCAAAAATAGTATTGAGTATTAATATGGACTCGGGCTGCGATCGGGGTGTTCACTTTGCTGCGATGTGATGAGAGCGATATGCTGGTGAAAGCGAGAGTCCAAGGCGGACTGAGAAGTGCGCAGGCCTGGAATATACGGGCCCTGATGCTCAGGGGCCTGTCTATTGGGAGTTTGGCAAAACGCCTTGTCAAGTCAAACCAAAAGCAAATCTTGCAAATCGTCTATTTATTTGGAATAGGTGTCCAGTTTAAGAAAGTAGCAATGACTAGTTGTTTCTATTGGATTTAGGCATAGTTGCCTAATAATAGTCGGATTGTCAGATTTGCAATATAGTTTTCAAAATATTTGTAGCGTATACTGAAAGCTGTTCTCAGCTGTATTCTCGTTTTTCGCTTTATTGCTACTTAGCTTCTTACAAGAGTAGTCTCCATAGTACAATATATATCTTTTCCCACCTGTACTATGGAGACTACTGTTGTAAGAAGCTAAGTAGCAATAAAGCGAAAAACGAGAATACAGCTGAGAACAGCTTTCATATACAGATATTTGTAGCGTATACAGGACAACAGTAAAGAACAAATATATTACTATGGAAAGGAAATGAAAAATGGCAGTCTGTAAATTGATCCTCCAATTACTAGTCAGCCTGGCGCATCTCGTATCCCTTTGTTCAAGAATAGACAGAAACAAGACATATTCCAAAGAATTATGAGCAAACAATGAAGACCAGAAGCATGAGTATATTAAGCAATCAGATCTCCAGGTCGACCTCAAACATTGGACCTTGCTTCGCCTATAGCAACTTATTCACGACAGGCCCTATAGACACATGGCCAAGAGAGCCGTTCGAGCGATTGCGGGGCGGGTGCTGGCAGTAGCAGGCACGACCAGCAATAGCTCTGGCAGAAAGCCACGCGCACGGCCACGCTGCATTCAGTGGAAGGAGCTGCCAAAAAGTTGTACGACGAAGAAGTGGCAGACCTCTGTTGTTGAGCTGGATGAGATGAATACCGCCTGCCGAAAATGACATTTGGCTGCAGAGAACTTGAATGTCGATGGGCTGACTTACGTCGTACAAGACGAACAGCATTCACAAAATCCGACCACCAACAAATCGATAGGCATTGTCATCGCAAACATGATTTCTGACGCATACATGCACACGGACCGGAATAGTTCTTCCGGACAAAGTAGTCGAGCACAAGCCTGCCGAGGAAGTGGACGTCGTTTGTGCGCTGTGTTAGTGGTCGCTCCGATGCAGAGGCCCGTAGCCGTGGCCAACTGAGGAAGACTCAGGTCCAGTCTTGTGAGCGTCGCGACGAAGGCATCGTCTTGAACCACCGGCTCGGTGGCATCTTCAAATTGCTTGGTCCAAGTTATTTTTGTTTGGCGGAACATTTAAACCTTTTTTAAAGTTTATTTAAAGTTCATAGATAATTACGTCAGGCCCACAAGACCATCTCCTCCAGAAGTCACTTAATCAGTCGGCGCATCTCCTTCTCCTGCTGAATCAAAATCAAATAAAAGGGAAATATTATCAAGATGGCCTCTGTCACGAATCTGGATCAGGATGTTGCGGATATTCGCAAGTCCAAGTACGACGCGAAGTCTGCGGCCGAGGTGAGTGGGCATCTTCTTATTCACTAGCTTGAGTTATGATGGGGCTGACGACTGACATCCTACATAGGCGAAAGATTGGATATCCAGCGTGCTTGGAGAGGACCTTGGAGATGGTGACTTGATTGATATTCTAAAGGACGGAACAGTTCTATGTCGGTATGTTACTCGGAGCGCAGTATTTCGAGGTGGCAAGTGGGCACTAACATGGGACTACTCCAGGGTCGTCAACGCCACAATCCCCGGCTCGAACCTCAAGTACAAGCAGTCCCGGATGCCGTTCGTGCAGATGGAGAACATCTCATTGTTTCTGAAAGCCGCCACGTCGGTCGGCCTGGCGCAGTACGACCTCTTCCAAACCGTCGATCTCTACGAGGGCAAGGACCCCGCGCAGGTGCTCCAGACACTGTATTCGTTTTCGCGCCACGCGAATAAGCTGGACGGCTCGATTCCGGCGCTCGGCCCGCGGATGGGCACGAAGCACGAGTCGCCGTCGAGGCACCCGAAGGAAGGCGTCGGCATTCCGGCGTGGAACACGCACCAGTATGGCTACATGGGTGGTGCGAGTCAGGGGTCGGAGAAGATTGTGTTTGCGAAGCGGCGAGACATCGTCTTCAAGCCTTAAGGGCTTTGTTTGCGTTTATTGTGTTTCGGAGCCATGGAATTTCAGTCTGATGCCTGTTGCGGTTGTTATTATGTACACTATAGAGGGGTGGCGGGAGAACTGCTGATCATCTAATGATTTTGGCCTGCATCTTCACACGCCTTCCTGACTTTTTTCAGAAGGAAGTCACTGAACCTGCATAGGCCGTCCGCCGTAATCACCCGGTACATGTCGTTCTTCTGGTACGACTCGGGGACGATCTCGCCTGCCTTGTCCACGAGGACCATGCCGAGGATGTCCTGCACCTCTGGGATCCTGCCGTACACGGGCGGGCTCCGCAGGTCGTAGATCGCCATGAAATTGTCCGCGTAGGTCGCCGCGATGGATGTGAACAGGCCGTCGTCCACGACGTGCCGGCCGACGGCCGCGTGCACGATGGGCAGGAACGACGGGTTCACCGTGAAGGCCGACTCGGACAACGCGTCGACGTCCTTGGCGACTCCGATGTGCACGGCGGTCGGCAGCGGCGATAATGACAGGCTTCTGTCGCTGTGAATGTACTGTTCCGATTGTTAGTGAAGGTTGCAAGCAGGCGTTTTCGGGCCTTCCAAGTGCCTTACCACCTGGTCATTGCCGGCTAGAGTCGAGACTGACCGCCCGCCAATTCTCGTCCGGGGTGCCCGTAAGCTCCGCCCAAGATATGACATCCGCGAATATCGCATTGAAAGTGACATTGTCAGTTGGAATATGCTGTGCGCTGCAGAAAACGCATCTATTCGAACTCATGAACTTGCGTGCGGCTCAGAAAATATCCGGTTCCCACCTCGTCAATCAGAAGACACGATTTATCTAATATTTTGACTAACACACAGATGCCACCTGCTGGCAATTATCTATTTAAAACTATATACATGCAAGCTCTAGCACAATCCGCTTTCGTGCCCCCATGCGATCCATCGGAAACAAAGATCGAAAAAGCAAGGTGGGGAGGCACACAAAGTAAACGCGATGCACGGCCCGTCACTCGTTCTTCTTGGCACTGCGGCCTTTCCGTTTGCTCGCCGGCAAAACCAGATCCACAGCCTTGAGCACGAGATCGCGCTCCTCCCACGCCATGAGCAGGACGAGCGAGCCGGCCGCTGCGGCCACCATGAAGAACTCCAGCCACGAGTCAACAGCGCCCAGCACGCGGATGCCCACAAAGCACACCGCGGAAGCTCCGACCACCTGCACGCTCGGGTACGCGTCCCGCCGGCTGAGGGGATACAGCGGCTGGTCGGCAGATGCCCGTCCGGACGCCGCGCGCTTCTCGTCTATGGCGTCCGGCTGTGAGGCCTTCGCGTTATCTGTATAGTAGCGCTTGATCCAAACAGAGCAAGCAACAATGCGCATGCCAAGGTTTACCATGTTGGCATAGACAAGGCCCGTGGCGCCGAGTTTCAACACTCGCATGAAAACGTACCCGACTATGGCGAACACGACCGAAAAGCCGACCATAAACACACTCTGTTCGCGGACCAGTGCCGGCGTTGCGGTGGACTGCACAAACGCCTCAAAGACGCCATTGAACGCAAGCAAGGGGATGTAGTAGGAGTACGCGCTCAGGACCGACGGCGCGCTGGACGAGGACGACGCCCATCTCGATCCGGCAACGTTAAACAGCAAAAACGGAGCAACGGACGGACCGAACGTGCACGCCAAAACGCTGATGAGCGTGTAAATCCGCACAATCGTCGTGAATGTGTTTGACGAAATCCTGAAGCTCTTCGGCGTAACTGGCGGCGCAAGCAGTTTGGCAAACAGCGTGCGCATGGTCTCCTCGATGGGGAAAAACACAAGACGCGCGATCAGCGACCCATAGTTGCCCGCGAGCGCGTATATGCCCTGTTCAGATATGGTGCTGAAATATGTCGCGAGAAACTTGTCGCCCTCGGTCAGGCAGTGCTTGAAAACGGTCTGGAGCCAGAGGGTGGACGCCAGCTTCACGGTCGGCTCGTGGAAATAGAACCACGGCGACTGCGAGATCTCTTCCCGCCAGATGCGCTTCGGGAAGATCGAGTTCTCCTTGCCGCGGGTCGACTCCCACACGAGCACGAGGTAGAGGCCGGTCAGCACGAGCGCGTAGGCCAGCTGTCCGAGAGCGAACGCGAGCACGCCGGTATCCTCGCGCGCGGAGACTGTGAGTAGAAAAGTGACGGAGCACCGGGCCGCCACGCCGGCGGATTCGCATATCGCGCGCAGGCGATATTGCAGCTTGTACTGTGCGAGCGCGAACATCGGCTCGGATATGAGCTCGACGATCGAGGCGATGCCGTAAATCACTACGACGGACTTGAAGTACGGCAGTTCGGCAACCTCAGAGGCGGCGCCGTAAAGATAGTACCAGAGGCATAGCACGCCGGCTAGCGGGATGCCGAGAAAGAATGGAAGATAGCCCGTGTTCACGACGCTCTGGGCGGTGCCGGAGACCGTGCCTTCGACGACGCCGCCCTCGATGCGAAACGGGTCCGGGTTCGGGTGTATGGTCTGGCGCTGGAGCGCGAGCCTGATCGCCTCGCGCGCGAAAAACAGCACGGACGAGGACAGCAGCTCGAGCTGGGTCGACACGCCGAGCCGGTCGGGCGAGATGAACCGCAGGAGGGCCTGGTTGAGCACGAACGTGATCACTTTGGAGAAGAACTGGAGGAGAATGAGGAAGGACGCGCCGACAGCGGTGTGCTGCACCAGCGCGGACGGATTGTCGGTCGATTCGGACTTTGTGGACTGGAGGCCTGCCGGCGGGGGCACGACGATGGTCGAATGGCGGCGGCCATGGCGCTTTGTCACTGACGGAGTCCGATTTGAGCTTGGAGAGTTGTGAAAATTCATCGCTGCAGAATGGACAACAATCAGTTAGCACCGGGTGCGTTGAATGATCCACTAGATCAACAGGCGGCGGACAGGTAGCAGGGATAAGAGACGGGGCGTATCGCACATTCAGGAGAATGTACTATGTAACAAGTTCGGGGAGGACCTTCTATGGCACGACAATCATTTAAAACAAGTACGGTCGTCCTAGAGCATGCGTCCCATCAATGAGCCTAAGAACGAACTGGCTGTTGTGGGGACGAGAGGAGCAAAGCTCCGCGATTGAAGAGACCACGTAATATCGGCGCGGACGCTGCTGGGGCCGTCCGTCTGCGGTGCGACTAAACGAGCGGGCCAATGTGCACGAGGAGTCTTTGTGCAGTCCTGTGGGGTCCAGACAAAGGACAGATGGTCATCCACTGCGCGGAACAGGCCGGGATGCGAGGTGCGCGTGCAGAACTCGTCGGGGGATGAGGGACGACGGTGTTGATTGCGGGCAGGATAAGGAAACGAAGCGCAACTTTTTGATTTTGTCGCGTTTAAACCTTGGGTGTGGCAATGCGCTCAAGCCACGCTCAGCCACGGCTCCCGCCGCAGTGGCGCAGTGGCGCAGTGGCGCAGTGGCGCAGCAAATTCAGGGGGCGCTGCGCTTGAATCGCATCGGACCAGCTATCATATGTCAACTCCTAAGCAACTCCGTCATATCACTACATACATACCCCCATTGCGATCGTGGTGCTCTCCGATATCGGTATTGCAGCAGTCCTCCGCCCCAGGCATAGTGCGATGTCGCGCTCGTCACGGCAGTCTCCCTCGAAGTCTCGCCACCCCTACCTCGACAACATCCCTCTCGACGACACAAACGACACCATCTTCCTCGGCGACTCTGACGACGACAACGAGGACTTTTTCTTCAATGACGCGACTCGCGGTGCGCGGTCATATTCAGGTAGGCGTCTGCTTCTTTTTTTTTTTGCAGCTTCGATTGGAAGCGGTGCTGCGTCGGTCCGGGCAGAGTGCTTCTGGGTTGAGTGATTTATGAGTGCTGATTCACGTGCAAATCAGTATCGGCCGACGACCGCACCGGCGCCGAGCCCGTGGGCGAGTATCGCACGCTGCCGGACACGCAAGAGCGCATCTACGTGTCCAAACCTCCGTGGCGCGAAGACATTGCCGGCACGGGCAACCCGGCTGCGACCGAGACCGGCGCGCAGGGGTTTTCGATCCTGCTTGTGCTCACCAACGGCCTCGGCATTGACTCCGTCAGCAACCGTCTGCTCGCGGACTCGTTTGCCCGGGAAGGTATGCTGTGCTTTTGCTTTATTGTGTCTATTTACAGATGCTGATGTGGTATCGTATAGGCTACTTTGTGGTGATGCCGGATCTGTTCTCATCCGACACGAATGCACCAAACCCGACCATTGGCGCGCCGTCACGGGGCTCCACGTCGTTGCTGTCCCGTGTCAAGTCACTTGCCATCTCGTCGGCCACAGGGTTCGTGACGGACATGTGGATTGCGCGGCATACAGAAGAACGCACTTGGCCGATGCTGGTCAACATGATCCAGGAAATCGTCGACATATACCAGCCGCGGGACATGGGCATTGTCGGGTATTCCTTCGGCGCAAAGTACGCGTTGAAGCTGCTGCAACTTCCGACCTCGAACGCGGCTGCGCCGGTCAGGCCGTCGCTTGAAGTGCGCAAGCACGAGCACCAGCAAGCAGCGCCCGTTATGGAAGAGCAACAGCCGCTGGCGACGGAGCCCGGACCGGACGAGGTCGTCGTCGTCGTCGTCGTCGATGAGCCGTCCGCAGACGAACCACCGACAATCGACACATCAACACCGGAATCCCGATCGTCCTCGGTTTCGCTGCCGGCGGCGGCGTCGCCGTCGTCGCCGTCGTCGCCGTCGCCCATCGCGCTTATCAGGCCGGTGACCGTCAGCCTCACAGAACCCGCGTGGGCGAACCTGATCCTGACCGGCGTCGTCTGCCACCCGTCGCTGGCTGACCAGAAGGACTTTGTCCGGATCAAGAAGCCCGTGCTCATCATCGCAGTCCAGGACGATCCGCTCTTCCCGGCAGAGCTCATCAAGGCCGCGGTAGACCACATGACAAAGGACGCCGTCTTCCACGACGTCAAGCTATTTGACCACAAGCTGCCGCATGGATTTGCCGTCAAGGGCGACTACCCGAGCGACAACAGACTTGTAAATGACAATCAGGCAGTTGCGCACAGAGACATTGTCAGCTGGATCAAGTCATTTGTGGCATGAAGAGCTCGCCATGCGACAAACATTTCTACAGTATTTTCGTGTTTCCTTCTCGGGTTTAGTGGGTAGGAAAAAAAATTTCAAAAAACTGAATTCAAACTCTAGTGTCTTACATAACCGTGACACCGAGCAAAACAACTGTAGCAATACCCTAAAAGACAAAGTCATAAAAAGGACACCATGTAACGTATAAGCCCGTGCATATTATAGAACAAAATAAAGAAAACAAAAAGCAGATATAAGGACCGACCGAACAAAGTAAAAACAGAAAAATATCACGGACAAGGATAGCAAAACAAGAAGACCAGGGTGGCCCGATTAGAAAATACGACGGATTATATCTCGATATCCATCGCCACCCAAGCTTCAGACAACTGCCCGCCGTTGAAGTCGGCAGGACAGTGTACGAGTTCAAAGCCAATCCAGCTGAAGAACGGAGTCAGCTGCTTGAACATCGTATGGTCTTTCTCGAGGCATATGACCATGCGCTCGCAGCCAAGACACTCGGTCGCCAGGTCCATGACGGCCATGAGGCCGCCCCTGAGCTGTCCGCAGGACTTGACTCTCTTGTTGGACACGTTGTCCACGTAGATGAGAATGGTCTTGTCAATCACCGCACCCGTCCAGATATAATCGTCATAGTCGACCAGGCGCAGATAGAGGATGTCGCTGTTCTTCGACGCCGTGCCTCCCCTGCCGCACCTGGGATACGCGAGCGCCATGAGCGCGGCCAGACTGCGGTCGGGCAGCACGCGCGCGGGCTCGCAATCGCCCGATCCACCGTCAACAATCGCCGTCCCTTTGGCAAAGAGTCTGTCACACTGCGATGCCAGGGCCAGCGATGCCTTCCGCTCGAGAGCAGAAGGTCTTTTAACCGAAGGGGCCTCAGGGACGCCACTCGGCTGCTCCGCCCAACGTAGTGCGATAATTAAAGACGGCGGAGCCGGCGGCGCGAGAGTAGGTGATGCAGGACGCGACGGTGGCGCCGTTGGGGACGGGGGTGCTGCAGTAGTACGCCTTCTGCGAGGGGGCGTCGTCGAGGACCACGTAGGGATTAAGCGTATTACTTAATATGGAACTACTTAAAAAATTCGCCATGACTTGCGGTGGTGTAGCTGGAGACTTGCTAGAGAGCTGTTTGCGGGAGAAGTGCTTGCGATCTGCTGGAGAGCGAGAAAGGTAGAGACGAACTGCTGGAGAGCGGGCTGGCGAGAAGAGGCTGAGAAGTGTTGCGTGGACGGGGAAGAAGAGAACCGGACGAGCGCGGCCTGAAGAACCCCCCGGGGGTTAGGGCCGTGCTCACGTGTGCGGCCGTGCTGGCACCTGCGCCTGCACGTGACGCGTCACGTGCGGTGTCGTGGCCGGGCCGGTGCTCCAAACTCTAAACTCCCAACCGGCCAAACCTCCCAACGGCACAAAATGCACCGCCCGCGAGTCGGTCATCCCACCACCTCACGCTCACTCCATCTCGCCAGCAGCGCTCGCAAAGACCGCGCCTCGGACCGCGGAAGACACGCCTCCTGCTGAGAGCCGCCGTCCAGTGCATGACCCGCTGTCGTGCCGTCGTTCTGCCGCCGCATTGTCCGCTCAGTGTCTGCTGCTTCTCTACTCGGAAGAGTCCACGCGCCAGTCCTCCAACATTTCGCTCACGCTGGTCCTCCTCTTCGCCGCGTTCTTGCTCTGGCAAGTCTTCCTGGCAACGCTCATTGTTCGCCCGGCGTTTCTGCTTGTTCCAGCGAGTCGTGGTGGTGCACCGTCGCCAGCCAATCCGGCGCCGGCTGACCCCGGCCGGTCGTCGTCTTCCTCGTCCTCGATCCAGATCTCGTCGGTCTTGAACCGGAATCACCAGCAGTCGTCCTCTGGCCGCGTGATCGTCTACTCCCGCCATCCGCTAGCCATCACCCCCATCGCAATGCTCTCTTTTCTTGCTCCTCCGCGCCGGCGATCCTACAATATCGACCCCGTCAGTGAAGACTGGGACGACGACGACTTCGACGTGCCCGCCGATCTCGAGCACGCGTCCTCCCCCTTGTCGTCTGCGGTCCAATCCTCGCCGCCTCGGGCATCCGGCAGCCCGCTGCTGTCGTCCATGCACCCCCAGCCGCTGGCAATATACTGCTGCGGCAAGTGCCAGACCCACATTGTTCCGTACAACGCAATCATGTCCAAGAGCTTTACTGGCCGCTTCGGCCGCGCCGTGCTCGTGCATGGTGCACTCAATGTCACGATCGGCAAGCCGTTCGAGCGCATGCTCAGCACTGGCCTGCACTCTGTTGCCGACATTTCATGTGCCAATTGCAACGTCAATGTCGGCTGGAAATACATCGCCACGAACGAGCGCTCGCAAAAGTACAAGGTCGGCAAGTACATTCTCGAGCTCAAGCGGGTGGTCAAGGAGACCGTTGAGGTCGACGACGCGGACGAGGACCTGGTGCGATACATTCCGCATTTTGACGTGATTTCTTTTCCCGCTGGTGCTGGGAGTTTGCCCGAGGTGGATCAGTATCCGGGCATGCGCAGACGATCGAGCACGTCTTCAGTACTCCGGCAGCTACTAGACGACGATGCTCTAAGGTCCGCAGTTTCGCCCGACGCCGCTGCCGTCGAGGGCCATTAGGTGGGGTTGTGCTGTTTTTTTTTTTTTTTGTTTTGCTTTTATTGGTTGGACACGGTGTTTATGGTGAGGGCGCAAGCTAAGGGGTGGAAAGGGGAGACTGGCTGGGGGGGGGGCTAACTGGCTAGCGGAGGGCGGCACGGGGAATGCTGATGATTTACGTCTGTCTTTTGTTGATGCGAACACATGAAACGGGGGCGTTATAAGGTCGCGATGATCGGGTGCAGGTCCTAATATCAATACCATTTGAAAGAACACATTTGAACAAATCAGAGCGGCACGATTCGCGTTTGAGTTTCTGTGCCTGAATCTCGACTGACGGTCGCTTGGGTCGAGCGCACTGGAAGGAGTTACGTCATCGGACTGCCAGCTTGCACGTGACTGGGCCCGGTCTGGTGCGTACTGTGGGTACTGTGGCCCGGCTGAACATTCGGGCACGGCGCTGTGATTTCAAAGCAGGCCTAAACCCTAACTTTCAACCCTAAGAACCGCAGTCACGCGGCACGCTCCAACCCTCACCCGGCGCTAGTCCCAACGCCGGCCGCTCCCAGCAGCAGCTTACCGAGCACGGCAGGACAGCACCTTCCCTTCACACCTCCCACGATCACACTCGCAACAGGAATACCCCGTTATATCCTGTAAGTTCGTCTTTTCATTTGTACGGGCGCTCAGGGTTTCTTTGAATTGGATGATGCTTTCGCGGAATTAGCAAAAATACGGGTTTGCGGAGCACTGGCGTCGTCCCAAGCCATATTACTAATGAGCCGACGTGGTGGCGAGGGATTTGGTGTCTCCGCGGCGTTTGCACATTCATTCCTATATAACCCGCACTCGAGCTTTCCGTTGCTGTTTTCCTCGTCCCATCATTTCTAACAGCTCCTCCTGACATAGTAGTCAAAATGGCCCGTCGTCCCGCTAGATGCTACCGCTACTGCAAGAACAAGGTACGCCCCGCACTGTCGAATATCCCACACACACTCCGGACTGCTTACTAACGCACGCGTCGCGAACAGCCGTTCCCCAAATCGCGGTTTAACCGTGGTGTCCCCGACCCTAAGATCAAGATCTTCGATCTTGGTCGCAAGAAGGCCGGTGTCGACGAGTTCCCGCTGTGCGTCCACCTTGTTTCCAACGAGTACGAGCAGCTCTCGTCCGAGGCTCTCGAGGCCGCCCGTATCTGCGCCAACAAGTACTTCACCAAGACCAACGGTCGTGATGCCTTCCATCTCCGTGTCCGCGTTCACCCGTTCCACGTGCTGAGAATCAACAAGATGTTGTCGTGCGCAGGTGCCGATCGTCTGCAGACTGGCATGCGTAACGCCTGGGGCAAGCCCCAGGGCACCGTCGCCCGTGTTGACATTGGCCAGGTCATCATGTCCGTCCGAACCAAGGACTCGTCGAAGGCCACCGCCATCGAGGCTCTCCGCCGTGCGCGATACAAATTCCCTGGCCAGCAGAAGATCATCATCTCGAAGAAGTGGGGCTTCACCAGCCTTGACAGAGATGACTACATCACCAGACGCCAGCGTGGCGAGGTCAAGGTTGACGGTGCTTACGTCAAGTTCTTGAAGAAGAAAGGCTCGATCGAGTCCGTCTTCAAGCAGTTCCCCGAGTACGCCGGTCTTGAGGCCTCGAGCTAAATGTTCTTTGTTTGATTTTGTATTGTCTGAATTGGTAGAATAAAAGGACGGACGGTTTGTGTGGGGCGCAATTTGTGTTTTTCTTTGCAGTCTCGCTTTATACTTGCCGTCTCGTTCCGTCGTTGTGCGATATATTTGACAAGTGTACATTTTCGAGCATTAATTGAAGCTTAGATCCTATATTTCTTTGTTCTTGTAGCTTGCTTTATTGGGTGACTTAAGTTTATAAGCCTGAGTCTTTAAAAGGTTACGCGTGTGCAAAGAGCTCTTCGTGCATGCTCGTCCATTCGTCATGAGATGTCCTCTATTCTGGCGACGATAAAAGTCGACAGTCTGCTCCACAATGTCTGCAACTAGATGATAGTCCGTTTCGACGCTGTACGACTCACCTGCTAAATAGTCTTCATAGTTATTTGCTGCCTCGTCGTCCTCGACCGGTTCCTCTGCCGATGCTCCCTTCCTTCCCCTGCCACTGCCGTATCTGGCCGACCACGCAACCCAGGACGGCACCGACAAGCCGCGCCGCAACCTGACGCTGGTCGCCGGCCCGCCTCTGTCTGGCAAGTCGCGCCTGATGGCGCACACGTGCGCGCGGATGCTGTCGTCCGCGGGCAGTCTGGCCGGCGGTGGGCTCATCGTAGTGATTGATCTCGACGACCGGATCGACGACCTTCTTGCGGCCGAGCTGGCCGGTGTCGCGGCGGCTTCGCCCGCCGCGTGCGGCAAGAGCCGGAGCGTGCTGGTGCTCCGGCCGGCGAATAGGGATTCGTTTGACGATTGTCTCAAGCGGATCCTTTCGGCGACGCTGTTCTACGACTTGGACGGGCGCACGCGCGATGGCACAATTGTGCCGCCTGCGGACGAGCCTGTACTGCAGCAAAGCGAAGAGGGCCTGACCCCGTCCTCGGAAAAACGCGACAGAGGGAGTGGACTTCAGACGGCATTCCGGTTCTACGAAGCAGGCTCGGCTGTCCGCACGGGCGAGCACGACAAGGCGACGACCGACCTCTGCGACACTCCTCTCCTGGGAGTCTTCGTCGACGGCCTCTCGCAGTACTACTGGGACTGCGCCCAGACTCCCGGCGCGTGGCAGGCCTTCGGCTCGCGCGTCGTCGACACCCTGCGCCAAGTGTCGGCCCTGTACGGCGGCATCCCCTGCGTCGTCGGCGTGACCTCGTTCTCGGCCCCGGCGGCGGTCCCGGCCGCGGTCGCGCCCCACACGCTCGGCGAGACCGTCTGGCCGATCGTGCCCGGCGCTGGCGCCTGCGTTCTGTGCGAGCGCGTCGCGATCAGGCAGCGCATAGGCGGCGCGCTCGGGGCTCACGGCGACGACGGCGACGACGACGACCCGGACTGGGCGCAGCGGAGTGTCTTCCGGTTGCATGTCGGCCACGCCCGCCAGGCGAATGCGGGAACGATCATAATGTCCATAAGCGACGCTGATGGGGTTCAATTGAGAACGTAGTAATACTAGTATCCACTACGCAGCCCTTGTTGCCATGACCTAGCTAAGGTGAAGGATGCTTTCTTGTTGGTTACTTAACTTCGAATAATGTACACTTTGTTGTATTTCTTATGATAACTAGAGAGCATAATTCTGCGAAAGTCAAAAAATCATTACAAGGGCTGGTATGTCAGTACGAAAAGTCGCCCAAGTTCATGGAATTTGGATGGCTTCTATATTCACACGTGGAAGCAATGATTTCGCTGTACACCTTTGGATGAGCATTGTGACTGATCTCCTCTGACTTATTTGGTGGTCTGGGATGCTGGAGGATCGGCCATTTATTAATGTCACTTTGTAGAAGTATGAAGCTCGCTTTGGGATTATCAGATGTCGTCCTCATCTCCCATTGAGCCGCATGACATTCGAGGTGGCCGCCGCTTAGTGTTCGAACATATACGCTTGGACTTCGTTGCCCTCGTGAAGTCATACAAACCGAGCAATGGCCACGGAGACACTCAGGTCTCGGCGTGCGACGGCTGCAGAGAGCGGCAAGACGTCCGAGGACGACAAGGCCGTTGCTGCTGGCTCGACGGAAGGGAAGCTTAAGCAGCAGATGGCGTCCTACATGCAAGTCGGCGCCGCGCAGTGGGCCGTTATTGCGGCGCTGATATTCGGCGGCTGCTGCTCCAACGTGTTCACGCTGGAGGCGATTGTGAAGTATATGCTGCGGTCCTGTCTTTTGGAGCAAGTTTGGGGCGCTGACTGTTCTTCGGCGTGTCTTTAGGGAGGATCCCCGAGCAGGTACGGAGACCTACTGTGCCCTGGCAATGGACCTGCTTCTAACATGACGACCATGCCCCAGGCAACTTAATCACGTTCGTTCAGTTCCTGTTCATCGCCGCGGAGGGCTACGCCCACTTCTTCTCGCCCGCCCGGCCGCCGTTCTTTCTCGCCAAGCCAAGCGTGCCGATGGCGCGGTACGCGGTCATCGTCATTTTGTTCTTCCTGGTCTCGTTCCTCAACAACTATGTGTGGAAGTACCACATCTCCGTGCCGGTGCACATCATCTTCCGCTCGGGCGGCACGGTTATCAGCATGATTGTCGGCTACGTCTGCGGCAAGAAGTACTCGACCGCGCAGGTCCTCAGCGTGGTCATGCTCACCGTCGGCGTCATCTCGTCCACGCTGTTTGACGCAAAATCCAAGGTCAGTCCCGTACTTTGAGAGGTATTTATTGGGAAACCGGATGGCTCATTTCGTGCTTGGTCAACCCACAGGTTCACGACGAGGACGACGACGTGGCATCGACCACGAGAACCGAGTTCGCGTTCGGCATCGCAATCCTATTCCTCGCGCAGGTCATATCCGCGATAATGAGCTTCGCCACCGAGAGAACGTACAAGCAGTACGGCAACCACTGGCGCGAGAACCTGTTCTACATGGCAAGCATACGGACTGTCAATTTCGCAAGTGACGGTGGTGCAAGTCTCGCTAACGTCATCATGCTGCAGCACTTCCTCTCGATTCCGCTCTTTCTACCCGCCCGAGGCTCCATCATCGAGGAATTCAAAGAACTGTCGGCCTCGCCCAAGATTGCGCTTTTCTCGTCCGAAGTGTTCCCGCGCGTGCTAAGTGACGTCGTCGTGCCCAAGCAGATGGCGTACCTCGTCCTGAACGCCGCGACGCAGTACCTGTGCGCGCGGGGCGCGAACCACCTCGCCGGCCACGCGACGGCGGTCACGGTCACGATCGTGCTCAACGTGCGCAAGTGCATCAGCCTGCTGCTGTCCATATACATCTTCGGCAACCGCCTCTCGCTCGGGACCTGCGTCGGCGCGGCGCTGGTGTTCGGCGGCGCGGGCTGGTACGGCATCGACAGCTCGAGGCGGCGGGAATTGGCGAAGCTGGCAAAGACCACTTGAAGGCGGTGAAGTCTCGGCTGGATTCTTCGCGAACACGATCTATGCATTTTAGAATTCGCATCTATATTGCATTTTGTACAGTGTGTAAATAATATATACAGCTCTAAAATCTACCTCTTGGCAACAAATAAAGAAGTAAATCTTTATCATACACCGCCCATGCACCACTGTCATAATTAATCAAAGCCTATGTAATAGACTTACGTCCCAGTCGTCAAATCGCTGCATGCTTGGCGGCAGAGCCTTATTTCGACTTCGAAGCAGGGTCAAAAGTCCGCTATACACGGGACCGGGCAGCTCGATGCTTTCAAATACATTAGCGGTAGCTTCGCTCGGCCGGGTTGAGAATAAAACTTTTAGAGCCCGAGTTGGAGTCTTCACTGAGGAGCTAGTGTAAGAAATGTCATTGTTAAAAATCCAAACCTGGTCGGCCTGTTAGTATCGTCAAGGTCAACGACAGAAATCGGGACCGAGATACTTACATAAAACTCATCATTACTTGCTCCCGACTCGGCCGATATGGCGAAGCGGTACGTGGAATGAAATTCAATCACGTCCATCAATATCTCTGAAACAAATATCTCGTCGTCGTATTCCGCTGCGACGCCGGTCAAGTTCAAATTTGGTTGCTCCCGGAGATTTAGTTTTATCGACCACTTGTATATCCTGGCGACCGAGGTATCTATTCGGTCCCAATGGCCAATCGGTGCGGAACAGCTTTTGCATAGGATTACACTAGGATTCGAAGCGTCCTAAAAAAAAACACGACTGTTAGATTGTACGTCTGCGGATGCGGAGATAGTGGTTGATGGCAAAGCATTTCTCCTTCATGACAGATATGGCAAAGGCGATTAACAATCAGAATGGCTTAGCGTGTATCTCCCAGAACACCTGGCGACGGGTTCACCCAGCCACAGAAAGGGCGGGTAGACCCAGAACGCCTTCGGAGCGGATGATCTACTGCAAGCATCTGATGCGCACTCAGTGAAATTGATCTTGGGCCTGATGTATCAGTGCCAGCAATGTGGATACAGCCATTGCAGCACTTTCTTAGAACCCGTATAAAAAGATTGAGCAAGGGAAATCAGAATAATACCAAAGAAATAGGAACTTACAGTAACCATAGAACCACTTGCCTCGTCAGCATGAACACTGAAATATGATAGTCCCACAAGACATTGCCCCTTTTTGGGCTTCAGAGCGTCCTTGGTAAGAGTAGGTTCCTCCTGAGAGCCGTGACTGTGATCGTGGCCTGGCCGATGACAGTGCCAATAATCCATCATCTCATACCAGCTTTCGGACGGTAGATCCAGGAAGCGCAGTCCTTGCGGAAAGAATACAGTGCTGCATTGTTTGCACATGGCCTCATGTTCCGAAAGCACGCCAGCCGCAAATGGCTGCACGTGAGCATCACGTCCACTCCGATCTGCCTTGAGACGGGCAACCAGCGCATTGTTCTCTATGGTTAGAAGTGGTATCAGAGAAATAGGAGTGTCCGGTGATAGAGCAGTCGCAAGCTCCAATGTTTCCACTTTGCTGGCTGGGGTCCTCTTGAAGTATATTTTCGTCCGGCTCAAACGAGTCAGATAGCTCGGACATGAAGAAAACGGCCAAAGAGCCAGCGACACAGATGATATTCCAGGCAAGTATTCCGAATAGTAGATCAATTCCGAGTCAGAGACGGCCTCGCTCTCAATCATCGTGAGATGGAATTATCGAGCGACGAGAAGGCAGGAGAGTGACCGAGAATTGGTCTAGCGTAGTCTAGCAATGTTTGTAAAACTCCCCGCTGCACAGTGCAGCTAGCAGCGGTATAGAAAGGGCCAGAGCGACCCTTTTATAGCTGATAATAAACGATAAGGGGCGACTGATGTTGATGTTGAATCAATGAAGCTGATGCTGGCTACTCCGTCCAAAAAATAGGGGTAGAACGACCAACAAAGTTGCAATGTTCCGTACATGACGTCAGTCCCAATCCTTCGTCGTTCTCACGTGCTCGCCGCTCATCAGATAACCATCCCCCAACAAACCGCAACGAGCATCGAGATCGGATCCGTCCACAATTCCAATATTTGAGATCAAGCAGGCGCGGGCAACAGTCGGGATTTATGGGTAACTCATCATCTAGCCGGAGTATTGTTTCTGCTGAGGACGGCCTGTTTCCGGTGCTGTCGACCTCGAGCGTCAAGTTCCACCACGTTCACACTGGCCCGCAAGATCCATATCGCAAGCTGCACCAGCTCCTGCGGGCGAACCACGCTACATATGCTGTCCTGTGGAATAACAGGCGATTTCACAATCATGTGCCACATGTAGGGTGACCCTTTCTTAATTTACCTTTGTCCTGGACGCTGATATTATCTCGACAGGCTCTCGGATCGGCATATTTGCTGGGAGCCAGCTCACAGCAACTCGTGGACTTGTACGAGCATATCACGAAGGACCAAGAGCAATGGAAAGAAGACAGTCCAGCGGAGGTCACCGCAGACGATTGGCGTAACTTTTATGGCCAGCGAGAGTATGCCTTATTCCGTTTTGGCGGTGGCACTTGTTCAAGATCTCGCTGACGCTTCGGGCTTTAGATATCAGCGAGGATATCGAGACTACTTTGATGACGAAGTAGTTAATGCCAGCTATGACTGGAAGAAGATTCTCCTCAAGTATTTACTTGCCGACGAAGCGACGCTGCTGAATGGGCTTTTTGGCGGGTGTAAGTTTGTTCGTGACTATTAGCATTGCCATTGTCTGACTTGATCCACAGTGGCCCACCCGTTAATACACACTGCCGTATGCTAGCCGAAGATTCGCTCTTGAATATTTGAGTCCTAACCTATACTTGGTAGTACGCGTTCGAACTTGAAAGTGCCGAGGTTGCAACTGAGGGTAAGCAAAATGTTTCCCGATCAAAGAGCTGTCAATTTGTTTCTTACATGATTTCAGCTCTCACTCTGGCGGCCACGAATTATCCGTCATACGCGCCTTTGGTTGAGCAGTATGTGGCAAAATACGAAGGCTTAACTAGCTCGGCGACGGTGAAGTACTTGACGAAGGATCCTCTGGAGATCCTAACGCACATCAGAGACTCAACTGAGTTGGACAAAGTGCCTGTCGACAAGTGTAACGAGATTGACATTTCTTATATTTTCGAGAATTTTGAGGAAGAGCTGCTCAGCCATATCTTCAGGTTGGATACGTCAGGTAAGCCGATCTATTTGCCCAGTTTGATTTCTGTGTGCTTTAGTTTTTCTAACTATACTAGATCTTGACGCCGCTTTGTTAAACTTATTCCACGCCGCCTCTTTACTTTTAACTGCCACACACAAACCCGAAAACTATCAGTTCAGTTTCGTTCTGGTACACACGCTCACGGCTGCTCACGCTGCGCATGTGCTAGGCTGTCGCCTCACCAAGATGCACAAAGTGTCTCTTGTCGCCGAGGTTTGGATTTTTATGATCATGGCATATATATGTAGCCAGAGACCGTCAGTAAGCGAGACTCGAGTGATGAGCTATGACACGATTTTGGAAGAAAATCGGAACTGGGACTTCATATCGGAGCTCGCTCTCACCGGCAAAATGAAATATGACGAGCATTATTTGAAGGGTATTGTTGGCTCAATGAATGTTTTGGGTATACCGTGCTTGCTAACTGAGTCGTTGACGTTACAGCCGTTCGTGCCCTCAAGACGCTGTATAACATAACCTCGGACAAGAAACATAAGGAGTTATACTTGCTGGAAGGTCTACTATTCACTAACGAGACAAAGGGATTCATATTCGGAACACGGTCAGGTAACTTATCATACTTGTATATGTCTTTGGTTTCAACGTGCGCTAACTGCCGTTTAGATGATCCCCTAAAAACTTTGGATATAAAAGTGGTGAAATCTGCGTAAGCATGATGTTAGCAACATCACATCTAACAGGCTATATTGTATTACTAGCACGTGTATGTACGAGTGATACCATGAGTCTATTTACTATTCATTTCATGTGATATGGGCCGGAGTTCTATTTTTGCACTACGAGATATCATGTAAAGTTGTGTAAACAAAATGTGACAACGTGAATTTAAGCCCTGTTCGGCGGCAATCGAGCCAAAATGGAAAGACGGGTAAAGTTTAAAAGTTACCCTCGTGGCCCCAGGCTTTTGTTACTGGTGGCACTTCCTCGCTCGGACAATCCTCTAAACGACCCGCCGCCCACTCTTTCTATTTGTTACTCGAAAAAGAAAGGGATCGAAGTATGTCGGATCTGGACGAGGATCTTCTGGCGCTGGCTGGTGTTGGTGGCGACGATGAGGACTCTGGACCAAAGGCTTCGCGAAAACGAGCAGCGCCAAAGCGACAGACGACGACGAAGCGTCGACGGAAGGCAGCGTATGTGCATTTCTGCTCACTTTCTGACAAAAAATCTCAAGCACATTGCATTGCAGTGTCTGCTTGCGACTTAGAAGAAGGAATACCTTGCCATTGCACCCCTCTCTGACATAAATATACTGCGATAGTGATAGCGACGACGATGATCTGGGTTCGTCGCCTGAAGACGACGACGACGAGGACGACGAGTTCGGCGACGACGACGGCGGATATTCCCGTCGCGGCACGCGGAGTCGCAAGAGCAATGGCGGAGACGGCGCCAGCGACGACGCCGACGAGGACGAGGACGAAGAGGAGTTCGTGGACCCGTATCCGCTTGAAGGCAAATACAAGAACGAAGAAGACATGTCATGGTCAGTATCACGTCATTGCAAGGCATTTTTGGAAAACAACAAGTGTTGGTTTGACTGACACTGAGGCAATTACAGGCTCGAGTCGCTCGATGAGTTCGAACGAGAGACGATCCTATTCGACCGTTCGCAGGAGGTGAGCGGCATTCTTCTGTCATTTTGCCACTGCGTGTTTAGATGCACAGATTAACTTGAGATTACTTGTAGATGCAACGCTTCAACGAGCGGAAATACCTCGCACAACGTCTGAAGGATCAACGACGTGCCGGAAAAGAGAAGGCTAAATCCGCGACCCGAAGTACGCTGAAGAACTTTTACTGTTTGAGAAAGAGTCTCGAGCTGACCATTGTCAATTTAGGTTCTACGCGGGATACGCCTAAGGGAACGAGTACGAAACGTATGCAGTTGACGGAGCTCAAGAAGAAGCGCGAGGCAAAGAACGATCGCAGCAGACAGAAGGCACGAGCCTTCCCTTTTCCTTTATGTGTGTCGGCCACTTATGCTGACGACTCTCTTTTTGCAAAATATAGAGCGATGACACGGACTTTGGAGCTACAAAACTGCGATACGACGAAGAGGAAGATGAGCAAGACGAATGGGCGCCTCAGGCTACCGAAGAGGTTGAGTGGGCTGATACGCCAGCGATCACTTCACAGGTACTTGCAGCTCAATCCTATTTAATGAAATTACGTCTAACAGCGGCATAGGACATCACCGTTCACGATATAAACGCAGTTCGAATTGGCCGAACGTTGCTTGCAAAGTACTGCCATTATCCTGAGTTTGACCGTTTCGCTGTCGGTAAGTGTGCATTGCGATGATCGTCGGAGTAATGCGTCACAGGTCCTCTAACGACTACAGATTGCTTCGTGCGAATAAACATCGGATATAACAAGGAGACGCAGATGGAGGTGTATCGAGTGTGTCAAATCAAAGGTGTGTTCTGAAACTGCTCTTCCGCGCAAGTGCATTTTTCTAACGAACAGGAGCAGGACTGGTCGATTCCAAAGTCTACACATTCCTGAACCGCACGGCGAACCAAAACCTGCTGGTTACTCACGCGGCTGCGGAACGATCATTCGAAATGAGCATTTGCAGTGATAAGCCATTCTCGGAGGTAAGGCCACATCCTAACTGCTCTGTGACTACGGTAGATTGGGTTTTTTTTCTGACTTGCGTAATGAATAGGATGAGTTCGAGACATGGAAAAGGGCAATGGCAAGAGCAAACTTGGCACTGCCAACCAAGCGGCTATTAGATGCGAAGTTTGCGCAGCTGCAGAAGATGCGGGAGAGGGCACTGACAGCTGTGAGTGCATATGACTGTTTGGTTTCGTCGACGAATTGTTTGCTGATTCCTGTCAATAACTAGGACGAGATCAACGACATGATCGAGCTACGCCAGAAACTGACGGTAAATATGCCGACGAACAACGTGATGCGGAAGACGATGCTGAACCAGAGCCGACTGATCGCGGTCACGAACGGCGACCTCGAGAACGTGGCCGACATCGACGCGAAGATTGCCGCGATCGACCAGCAGCAGGAGTCACGGCACTCCTCGAGCGTGTTGGATACACCGCTGCAGCGCCTCGCCAAGGTGAACGAGCGCAACCGGCGTACCAACCAGGACGAGATCCGCAAAGCCGAGCTCAAGGCGTCCGAGGAGCGGCGGAAGGCATTACTGAACAAGTCCGCGGTCACGTCGGACCCTTTCAGTAGACTGAAGACGAATCCGCGCATGTACTACGATTCAGAGGACACTGGCTCTGTATCGGAATCGCAGGACGGAGGACAGACGGATGAACAGTCGCAAGAGCAAGTTCAAAATGGAGCAGACTTGCCCGTCGCAGATGGCGAGAAGACAAACCAGTGGTCTGGGAAACTTGCAGCGCAAACCGGCAACACTATCGACGATCTCATTGCCAGCACAGAGTTCGGTATCGACATTGATCTAGGACTGTGATCGGCTTTCATACTGTGTCGGTATAGTGCTGCAACGGCAGCGCTTTGTGTGCATGTGGTGTTGACTCGCTCCTTGCTGTCTGGTGCACTCCTTTTTTATTTCTCTATATGGGTGTTAATTTGAAAAGAATTGTATATTACATGAAAATTTATATGTGTTCAAATGTTAGGTGGAGTGCTTCCAAGACCGATGACCGGGTCTTTATGACTTGTTAACACGACTAAAAGTCGCTTTCTCCGTATATTACCGCCATTCTGATTGGACTCCGCTTGTAATTATTAGACCAGAATAATGTCATGTCAAAAGATATTGAAGCCGGACAATAGGAGTTCCGTGAGTGGATCACATGCTCTGGTCACAACACAAATCCATCTGTAAATGATTGTCCTTCTATTGATGCATCCATATCCTGATATACTGATCTCTTGAGCACCTTTTTAGTTACTGCGTACTGCGTCTATTACGTTTTGATATTTATATTGAAAGTATTTCTGTCGTATCATACAATTTACACTGGCAACGCGGATGAGAGCTTTCGCCTCGAAGTTTACAACTTCCAGTCCGCTCGATTGAGGCTATCAGGAATTCCTCTTAGGACAGATGGCTTGTGCAGATTGGAGGAGATTTAGACTACTTTCATGCTGTTTTATCTTGCCAAGGATCGTGTATGTGGTGGACCAATGGATTCTACTTGATTGGACGTTTATACGCTCGTTATGGCTTGGAATCACTGTATTTTCCATACTGATTAGAGACAAGTTAAAGCCGAATATAATATGATATATATGGATTACTTTAAACTGTCTGTTTTACGTCTTGCAAAGGCCTGCATTTGTCGTCGAATGTGCCACGTCTACGCGTCGTCTCGATTTCCATCCGAATTTCCATCCGGCCCCAACCGTCATCGTGACAAACTGAACGGGGTTGTGCTTGTGGCAAGAGCCAAAGGCAACAACAATTACGAGCCGAAGCTCAACCGTGCCCCGCCGCGGGGCCTACGATGGTTTTACTGTTGCGGTGCCGGTCAGCCCGGTAA
>JAKTPS010000185.1:0-23932 GCA_030556275.1 Lipomyces sp. NRRL Y-27488 | reverse complement strand
CCGCTGCCTCTGCCGCCGCCGCCGCCGCCGCCGCCGCCGCGGCGGCGGCGGCGGCGGTTGCTGCTGCCCAGGCCACCATCTCGCTGCCTCCCGCGCCGGCCCCGCGGCCGCCACGCCAACGCCCGCAGCACGATTTCGCCCCGTTGCGGCGGCATCTTGCAAAGTACAACCGCGGTGTCTTCAAGCCGCCCACTCCGTACCGTGTGCCCGTGTCGCCGGAGGAAGGCGTCACCCCGGCCACACTGGCGGCCAGGTACGGCGAGGCGTGGGCCTCGCTGGCCCTGCCGCCCAAGGACGAGGCCATGCAGCTCGCCGCCGCGTACTTTGACACGTTCCATGCCTGGATGCCGATCCTGCACTGGACCACGTTCATGCGCCAGCTCGACGAGCTCTACGCCGCCGGCGGCGACACCGCCCTCGCCCGCGTCGCGCCCCAGTGGGCCGCCACGCTCTTCAGCGTCTTTGCCCTCGGCACCCGCGCGCTGCCGGTGCACGGCAAGGACGCACTCGCCGCGAACGACAAGGGCCGGGCCTTTATCGTCTCTGCCTTTATCTACACGGACTTGTTCAAGAACACGTTCTGCATGGACGAGTGCCGGTCCACCCTGCTCATCACGCTCTTTCTCTGGGAAATGAACTGCACCTCGTCCGGCTGGGTCTGGTTCGCGTCCGCGGTCCGCAAGGCCCAGGACCTCGGCCTCGACCACGAGCTGAGCCCGTCGCTCGCGACGTCCCCGTTCGACGTCGAGCTCCGGCGCCGGCTGTGGTGGACGCTCTACGCGTGGGACCGCATCCTCGCCGCCGAGCTCGGCCGGCCGCACCTCATCCTCGACGACGACTGCGACGTCATGTTCCCGGCGCCCGTGGACTGCCACCAGATCACCGAGAACGGCCTGATCGTGAACCTGGCCGGCGAGGGCGATGACGACGACGTCGGCGAGGATGACGACGACAACGACGACGACGACGACGACGATGATGACGATGACGACGACGACGACGACGAGAACGACGGGATGAATGATGACGACGCGCCAACCGGGTCCAGACCCCGCCTCGCTCAGCAGCCTCCACGCCCAGCTCACCAGCAGACGCAGTACTCTCAACACCAACACCAACACCAGCCGCCGCAGTCGGCCGTGGCAAAGTACTTTCACCCGGTCATCCAGATCCTGCGAATCCTCCGCCCGCTGCGGCAGACACTCAAGTCGACCGTGCTCGCCCGCGCGACCCTGTCCACGTTCGACGGCTACTTCACCCAGTTCTGGGCGTCGTTCCCGTCCCTGATGGCGCCGACCGCCGGCCTGTCGTCCGACCCGCTCGAGCCGCTCGCGCTCGTGCCGATCTCGCTCATGCAGAACATGCGCCTGCTCCTGCACCGGCACAACATGACGCCCTACGCGTCGCCGGAGCTGCGCACGCTCGCCGTCGACCGCTGCGCGATCATCGGCATGGAGACCGTCGCGTTCCTCAAGCGCACGATGATCCAGCCCGCCGGCGTGCGCGCGACGGACTCGAAGGACACGGCCGTGCGGGTGTGGTCGGAGCGGATCGCGGCCTCGGCGACGTCGTTCCAGGCCACCCACATCTGGCGCACGACGCTCGCGCTGCTCGCCCGCGGCATGTTCCGCCACGCGCTCGTGTGCCTCAAGGTCATGGCCGCCGTGCACGACCACCGCGAGGTCAACGTCGCCTGCGGCATGTACCTCGAGGGCGTCATGCGGCTCCTGCACGAGCGGCTCGAGGCCCATGCCGAAATGGCCGGCCCGCGCGCGCCGTTCGCGGTCGAGGAGGACGAGGACCTGCTCGCGCTGATCTCGGGCGACCTGCAGGCCACGCCGGACTCGTGGATCTGGGACCAGACCGGCCCGGCGCAGCAGCCCGTGTTCATGCAGCCGGCCACCGCGACTCCGGCTGGTGCACCCGTCACTCCAGCGGCGGCGGCCGCGGCGGCCGCGGCGGCGGCAGCAGCAAGCGCGAGAGCCTCGCAGTCGTCGTCGGAGAAGGACGCAAAGTCGCTCGTGTGGGACAAGTGGAGCGAGCTCGAGAACATGCTCGACCAGCTCGAGGACTCGCGCGCGATGGCGCGCGCGCGCGAGTCGTTCGTGTCGCGCGCGCGCGGCCAGTTCGGCATCAGCATGGACATGCTGTTTATCGGCCGCGACGTCAACATGCTCTTCCTCCCGACCGCGAAGGACCCGAGCCAGCTCGGCGTGTCCATGCAGCTCAAGGCGTGGCTGTCCGGCCAGCCGCCGGCGCCCGCCGCCGCCGCCGAACCCCCGCAGCAGCAGCAGCTGCCGCCGAGGCGGGAGGCGGACGTCGGCCTTTTGGCGGCTTCGAGCAAGCCCGGCGGCGACGACGCCTTCTTGCCGCGCACGCCCGGCCTCGGGATCGAGATGCTCGTGCCGACACGCGCGATCCAGCGCGAGCGGGCCGAGATGGAGGCGCAGGCGACGCAGGAGGTCAAGCGTGCGCGCATGAGCATCTCGAACATCATCTGATGGGTGGCAAGCGGACGGTTGGGGTTATGTTTGTGTCTTTTTTTGTCTTTTTTATTTTTTGATATATGTTTTGGCGTACAATTTTATACAGTGTTTGGACGGACGGAAGGGCTGTTTGTTTGTATGATATCATTTTGTAGGTTGTTTGGTTGGACGGCACAGGAAATACAGCTGGCGGCGGATAAAGAGCGAATAAAACGAAGAATACGACTAGAGAAGAAGAATAGGACAGGAGGAGTTACATTGCTGACTTCAAGCATGACGTTCATCAAAATGCGGATGACAATCTTACAAATTGCCGGATAATCTGATTACGAAGTCGCGTTTCGTGTAACGTGGCCCTTTAGAGTCCCAACGCGCCTTTATTTATTAATGGCCGCTTCCAACCAGCACCGGCGACTCTGCACTCTCCACTCCAGCGAACCCGGCAAATCCCCCCGAGGACATACACACACACCGAAAACCAAAAGCGCCGCCCTGCAAAGGACCAGGAACAAACCAACTACACACGAAAAAGGAAAAATGCGGTTCGCGGGCGGACTCGTCGGGCGGGCAGCTGCCGCGTTCGCGCTGTGCGTCGTGGTCTCGGCCGCCGGCATGGCCGCGGCGGCCGGCGGCAGCAGCAACGTGCTCGAGCTGACGGACAAGACGTTTGACCAGCTGGTTGTGAACGGCGGGACGCCGTCGATCGTCGAGGTGGGTTTTTTCCTTTGCGTTTTGCCGTGGTGGCAGGAAGAGTGCTGATCTTGACTCGGTGCAGTTCTACGCGAGCTGGTGCGGGCACTGCAAGAACCTCGCGCCGATATACGAGCAGCTGGCGGACTCGTACGCGTCAAAGAAGGACAAGATCCAGATCGGTGAGTACGGCAGAATGCGTTTCTTGCGGTCATGCGCTAAGGTGCTAACCTCGACAACCCATCCAGCCAAGATCGACGGCGACAAGCACCGCAAGGCGAGCAAGAAGTACAAGATCGAGGGCTTCCCGACGATCAAGTACTTTGACGGCAAGGGCGGCGAGCCCGTCTCGTACGAGAAGGGCCGCAACCTCGACGCGTTCCAGGAGTTCGTGGCCGACAAGACCGGCCTGAAGGTGCCGGGAAAGCCCAAGGAGCCGCCGAGCGCGCTCGTGTACGTCAAGGACGCGAACTTTGACGCGGTCGTGCACGACCCGACCAAGAACGTGCTCGTCGCGTTCACGGCGAACTGGTGCGGCCACTGCAAGGCCATGCAGCCCGCGTACGAGCAGCTCGCGCGCGTGTTTGAGCACGAGAAAGACGTCGTCATCGTCAAGATGGACACGACCGACCCCGAGGCCAAGTACACGGCCGCCGACTACGGCGTCCAGGGCTACCCGACCATCAAGTTCTTTGGCAAGGCCGCGCCCGGCGCGGCCGCGGGCAAGAAGACCGCCGTCGCGTACGAGGCCGGCCGGTCCGTCGCCGACTTTGTCGCGTTCGTCAACAAGCGCGCCGGCACCCACAGACTGCCCGACGGCGGCCTCGACGCGGACGCGGGCGTGAACGCCGAGTTCCGCCCGGCGGTCAGCAAGGTCCGCGCGAAGGAGACCGCGGCCGACGGCGTCGCCGCCGCGCGCAAGGTCGCGGCCGACACGGCGCTGCCGTACGGCAAGTACTACGCCAAGGTGGTCGAGAAGGTCGCCGCCAAGGGCGAGGCGTACCTGACGACCGAGATCAGGCGGCTCGAGAACATCGTCCGCAAGGGCGCGATCGCGCACGAGAAGCTCGACCAGTTCACGATCCGCGTGAACATCCTCACGGACGTGCTCGAGACCCTGCGGAGTACGGAGACGTACGACGATGACGTCGCCGCCGAGACTGCTGAGGAGGAAGAGGCCGCGGGCGTGGTGAAGGACGAGTTGTAGATCTGGTGGCGATGAAGGTGTGCTTGTATCATATATTTTAAATCTACAGAGGTTATCGCAACGCGACTTCGAGCTCGTCGATCCGTTTGAGCATGCCGGCCACTGCAAGAACAAGGGAGAACGCAGGTTAGCACGCGGCCGTGTAGCCGGACACTCAAAAAAACAGCAAACGCACTCGTGGAAGCCATGTCGTCCGACGCGGCCTTGAACCTGCTGCTCTGCACGCCCGACTCGTCAGCTTGCATCTACACACACAGAACGATAGAACACGGGGCATACCATCTCGTCGATCAGCTGCTGGATCTCGTCCTGCACGCCGCGCGTCTGCACGACCGCGACCGGCGTCGCGACGTGCTCGGCCCGGAGGGACGCGACGCGGCGCGCCTTGGCGGCGCGCGCGGCCGCGAGCGAGTGCGCGCGGAGCGGTTGCAGGTGCTCGAGCGACTTGCGCTGCTGGTGCTGGGCTGCCGTGATGGTCGACGAGCGGTGTAGTGGTTGGGGTTGCAGTGACTGTGGCCGCTCCTGTTGTTGCTGCTGCCGGGGCTTGGGCAGCGGCAGCTGTTGTGGTCGTTGCTGTTCTTGTTCTAGCCGAGGGGGTATTTCGAGAGGAGGAAGTGCCGGCAGGGCAGGTAGAGGAGGAGGAGCCGGGGCGGTGAAGGATGCTGTCGAGGTCGGCCCCGTGATCGCGGTCGGCCGCCGGTCCAGCTCAAACGAGAACTGCGAGTCGTCGTCGTCGTTACCGTCCTCGCCATCTCCGGCGAGCTCATTCGCATTCGCTCTGCTCGTGTTTGCCGTGGCGGCGGTGCTGACAGGAGGAGGGCTGCTGCTTGTGACGAGGCGGCCGTCGTCGGAGAGGAGCTCGACGCTGTCGTTGCCGACGTCGTTGTACGCGCTAAAGTCGTAGTCGTAGTCGTACTCGTAGTCGTACGAGTCCGTCGACGACCGCGACTGCCGCCTCTGCTGCAGCGGCGAGGGCGGTGACAGGTGGTGCATTGGAGTGTCTGGCTGTGGTCGTTGGTTTCGAGGTCCCAGATCCAGATGCACACCTCATCAGGGCTAGGGTATATGCTGTGATGCTCGACTTCATTCCCCACACGGGGGGAGGTTGACGATCCAAGAGCATATCCGCGCCTATCTAGCAGCCGGTTGCATGGTCTGAGATACCGGGACAGCACCGTGGTCTAGTGATTGGACTAGTCTGAAGTTGAGATCGCTGAATTTGAATTAACTGACTTGAAGATACCAAAGGCATGAGCCTACTTCCAGGCCTGCCTTCACTGACTGGAGGCTCGAGACAGGTTTTCTGATGCTCTGAAGCTAAGCTCTTTCAGAAATGATTGACCCAAGGTTGGCTACAGCATGTTGGCTACAGCATGAAGCAGTGGAAGGACATTCTGTGGCGGTGATATACTTCTTGTCACGACCAGAGTCAGTTACCGAGCAGCGGCGGCAGTCAATTGTTTGCACTAGAAGCACGGAAATACGAAGCCGGAGGCCGTGTTCTCTGTCCACTGGCGAGAAGAATTGGAAGCGCATCATAAGTTTCAAATCTCGAAGCTCTTTGTGATTTTAGAGTGACTGTGCTATTATATCGGATTACAAGGATTGACCATGGATTGACCTGCCAGCCCTGACAAAATTGATAGATCAGGTACTGAGTTTTGCCATTACCGTGTGTGGAGAGTCCGCTAATAGTGTCGGGCATCCCAGCACTCAGAAGAATGGCTTATGGCACGGCTTACCTCGAATGTCATATCATACATCTGCGACTTACTACAGTGATTCGAACACCACGGGCAGACAGTTGCAAACCAAACAGTTTAAGCATTATTTTATTCATTTTTTTTTCATCCTGTTCTACTCCAACGAAACGAGTGGCTGGCTACAACTACGGCAGACCAGAATGCAACGACGTAGGCTTCCGCTGTGCAATAAAAAAACGAGTGATAGTCAAAACCAATGTACAATTGTATGACGCAGTAACAAAACATACAGTGCCCCCCTTTTACTCTTCCTTCTCTTCTTCCGCGGCCTCCTCGACGACGGCCTCGGCCACGGGCTCCTCCTTGACCTCCTTGGGTGTGAGCACCTCCGCGATGTCCTCCTTGACGGCGGCGATATCGTCCTTGATCGTCTCGACCACGCTCTCGACCGCGCTCTCGACAGCGGCCTCGGCGTCCTCGATAACATGCTTCGCGGCGGCGACGGCACCCTCCGCGGCCACAGGCTCCTCCTCGGCGGCAGGCTCCTCCTCGGCCACGGGCTCTTCCTCCTCCTCCTCCTCGACAGGCGCCGGCGTGGCGGCAGGGTCGATGTCCCTGAACAAGGGCGGCAGCTCAGCCGGGGCGATCTCACCCTTCACGAACTTCTGCTGCTCCTCCGTCAGGGTCGACTCGGTCGGCCCGTTCAGGATGCAGTACACCCACACGGCGATGCCGGCGACGGAAAAGCTGATGCCGACGGGTTCCAGGTACGACTTGAAGCCGGTCTCGGCGGCCGGGCCGGCCGGCGTGCTGTAGGCGCGGCGCGGCAGCGTCGCGGGGCCGCGGGACCGGACGGCGGCTGCGGTCCGGCGGAAGGCCGCGCGGGCGAGCGTGCGGGTGAACATGGCGGGGCGGTGTTGGGTGCGGTTGCGGGGACGACGGACCGAGAACGGACGGATAAAACGACTATGAAGACCCGGACGAGAGGTGTCTGGAGGCAATTGCGTGGAGGATCACGGACGAGAGGCTGGGCAGGCTGGCTTGGGGGTTGTGGCTTTTCGTTTTGTTGCTGTCCCGGGGCGTAGCGAATCGGAATTTCGCGTTTTTGCGTTCCTCGGGGCCGTCTGCCGCTGACAGTCACGTGCACTGAGGGCCGCGTACCGCATCGCCCGCGGTTGTCCGGGCAATCCGCGTGTAAACAATCGACCGCAGTCAACACTCCGCCTTTGAACGCTAGCATCTTCGTTGTCTGTTCGTTCGTCGGCCCTTACCATTGTGCGCCCCACTGCCCCACAATGTCGCTGCACTCCGCGAACGACCTTCGCGGCTTTGCCGAACAGAGTGATGCAGGTCAGTGTACTCCACGATCGCCCCCCCTAGCTGCAAACGACTGACCCCCCACCTCACCACAAGCAGACGTCGACTCGCTCGTCCAATTGCTCATCCACCTCCGCAGCGATTTCAAACACCAGGCCGTCGAACCCAAAGCGTTGGAAGCCTACGTCGTCAGCCTCGTCAAGCTCTCGTTCGACGACAATGCCAAGGTCGCCCAGTACGCGGTCGCGTGTCTCTGCCACCTCGTCAAGCGCATATACTACCAGGACCCGGCCAAGCTGCGGCGGTACGCGGACGACATCGTGCCCGCGCTGCTCGAGAAGCTCGCGTCGGCGAACGGCAAGGTGCACGACATCGCCCGCAAGGCGCTCACGGACTACTGGCGCGGCGCGGGCATCGACGTCGAGCGGTGCCTGCGCAAGCACGGCTTCCTGAACGACGACCCGCGCGTGCGCGAGCGCGTCGTCGAGTTTTTGTGCACGCTGCAGGCTGCGGAGGGCAAGCTGTTCTCGGTCCGGACGATGGTGTTTGATGTTGTCGCGACTCTCAAGGACACGGACGCCGATGTCCGGAATACATGCAAAGGCTGCGTCGTCGAGCTTTACAAGTTAGTATTTGCTCAGATTGGCTTACTCGGGACAAGGTCAAGAACTAACGATCGAGTTTCTATCAGATCCTCAAATCAACAGGCCATATCAGACTTGCTCGCGGAAATGCAGAATCAACAAGTGGCGAACGACATCATCCTCGACATCCTCGGCCAGCTCGGCATGGCCTCTCTACTTCTGCCGCCGGCGGAGCAGCCGCAACAGGCCCAACCGCGCAAGCAGATGGACCAACCCGCTCCACCACGCTCGCGCTCGCCTGAGAAGGAGTTTTCCGCCCAACTGCCGCCAACAAGGCGGTTGCCACTCGCCACGCTACTGCAGGACGAGAACCGGGACAAGCCGCCGTCGGCGACGACCGCGACCACGACCGCGCCAGCCCCGATCTCGTGTTCGAGCGCGTTGCCGGCCGCGGTCGAGACACTGCTGCGGGCCGTGCCCGGCACGGCGCCGGAGGACGTAGCGCCCGTGTACGTCGCGTCCTCGCACGAGCTCGAGCAGCTCATACTCAGCATGCAGCCCGCTTTTGACGGCAAGGAGACCGAGGCGAACTGGTCCGCGCGGCAGACTCACATGGTCACGCTGCGCGGCCTCGTGCGGGGCAACGCGCCGACCGAGCTCGCGCAGGACTTCGCCATGGGCATGCGCTCGCTCGCGACGTCCGTCGCGGCCGTCGCGCAGTCGCTGCGGACGACGCTCAGCGCGCACGCCTGCAAGCTCATGCTCGACACTGCCGCGCTGTGCGGCGCGGCGGTGGTCGACGGCTGCGTCGACACGTTTGTCGGCAGCCTCGTGAAGCTGTCCGCGTCGACGAAGAAGATCGCGGCCCAGAACGCGCACGCGGCCGTGGTGGTCCTGCTCGCGCACGCGTCCGTCAGCGCGCGCGTGGCCGGCGTGATCGTGGCCGCGTGCCGGGACAAGAACGCGCAGACGCGCGTGTTTGCTGCCGCGTGGCTGCGGCTCGTGTTTCTCATGCTCTTGTCCGCGTCCTCGCAACGCCAGCAGCAACGACATCGTCTGTCGCAACCACAGACTCTCAGCATCAACAGTTCCAGCTCCTCCATACAGGCCACATCAACAGCCGCCGCCTCCGACTTCAACAATACCACCGCAGCCACCCCGTCCACCACGGCAAGCGCCAGCGTACCCACCGCCTCCGCGTCCACCGCGAGCAGCACCAGCACGACCAGCATAACCGACCCGGGCATCGCGCTCCTGGCCGACCAGTTCGAGAACGCGATCAGGTCCGGCCTGGTGGACGCGAACCTGAAAGTGCGCGAGTGCATCCGACAGACGTTCTGGGAGTTCCAAGCGCTCTGGCCGCAGCGTGCGGCGGTGTACGTTTCTCCCTTTTGTTTTTTTTTGTACTTGTATTTGTAGTGTGGTTTTGTGCAGTGAATTTGAGACTAACTTGTGGGTTTAGGATCATGAAGAACACGGACGCGATGGCGCGCAAGGCGCTCGAGAAGTTGGATCCGCGCCAACCGGCTTCCTCGTCGTCCACAACAACTACATCCTCCATGTCCCAGCCCTCCTCCTCCTCCTCCTCCTCTTCCTTGACGGCGGCGGCGGGACTCAGGCAGTCCGCGCTCCTGCGCAAATCGATCGCCGACAAGCGCGCCGCCATGGCCATGCTCGCCAAGGGGCCCGAGCGCACCTCCAGCGCTGGCGCGGGCCCATCCCGGAGTTGACGCCAGGTGTCGGGCTAGCTGTTTGATTGCCGTTGTCGTCTGGCGCCAGCATAGACCGTGGAAGGCGGGCCTGATCGGGTCGATATTCTGGTGAATTCTTTGTTGGCGGTGTATTTGTAGTGGTACAAGTTGGAGCGTTAATAGTCTTTGTATGATGAGATTGTGCAGGTGATACATTACAGAAGTGTAGTACTAGAGCATCCATGGCGAATACCAAATAATAATTAAAAACGTAAATAAAACATACGCGTCCCGCTTTATAACATACACTCGACATAAATACTATGCCCACATTATTGAACATGCGAAGCGACATGTTGGCAAGGCATAGTTCTGGGATAATAATCAAAAATCAAGAAAATAAATAAAAGAAATGCAGTCGCAGAAATATAACATGCAAATCAAATGTTCAAAACGCCTTATCCAAACTCCCCTATTATGCGCCTCCGAAATTGAAAGTTGAAATATCATATGAGATTTGAAAATCCTGAACTACTGAGTGACGACACCAGATCGTCCGACCGTAGTTTATACAGCAAAAAAAAAAAAAAATAGTACTCAAAACGCCTTGAATAAAATCCCTTCCATGCAGCGAGCCACCAAGTTTGAAAGAGTGGTTCACATACATTTAGCAAGTCCTGCAAGCTAAATAGTGTGTGACTCACTCTAATTTCGCCCATTTGGATTCTCAACCTTAACCACCTCGACCTCGTCGAGGGATGAGGAACGGCCCCGGTACGTCGCCACATAATACCCGTGCACGTTGCGTTCGTGCCTCGTGCGATTTCCCGAGTCGGCGTGCCACTGCGTCGTGCAGACCCTGGAGCCCTCGAATTTCTCCTTGCCGACGCCGGCCCAGAACCGGCACTCGTACTTTGGCACGCCGTGCTTGCGCGTGAAGTGCCGGTCGCGTTCGAGCTTGCGCTGGAACCCGACGACCGACCACGGGCAGCTTGACTCGGTGCACTTGAACTCCCGCTGGATGCCGTTCTCAAGCACGTGCCGGCAGTACTGGTCCATGTCGGCGACGCTGAATTTCTGAGGGCAGTGGCTGCAGGTGAACTTGGTCTTCCGGTACACTCGCCTGCGCCGGCCGTTGCGGTCGATGCTGTGGTCCGGAGTTTCGCCGGGCGAGTCGTCCGCGCAGGCCGGAGAGGCCTCGATCGACTCTGAACTGTACTCCGGCGACAGCGAAACCGACCCCGACCGCAACTGCGGCGACACCGACGGCTGCGCGGCGGACGTGTCGCGCGATGCCGCCTCCCAAAACGGGGATGCCGTGCTGGTGTGGTTGAACTCCGCCGAGTTCACATAGCTTGCCTCTGTGCCGTCCGGCCATAACAAACGAGACCCTATACTGCTGTTTATACCATGCACATCCGAGGATTCCATGACTCGGCCATCTTGCAGTGCGCCGGGTTCGGAGATAGGGGAGATAGGAGGAAAAGAATTCTGCAGAGACAGTATGTCCGGTGTCATGTTCGGCAGGCCCGCGACGTCGTCAATCGCGAACTGCGTGATAATGAAGTCGTCGTTGTACAGCAACACCTCGTCCGGAAATGAGTTTCGTCGGTCCAAAGACAGATTCGCCAGGGCTGACGATGCAGACTGCCCTGGAGCCTGGTACGTATGTGAAGGAGTAGACCGGGACAGCACTCCGTTATCAGGCGAAACCCCCACGGATGGCGCGGCACCGCCCAAGATATCGCCATAGGCCGTCTGCCCGCCGAAGGACGCGACCGGAAGAGTGCAGTTGCTGTCAGCTATTCCGCCGTAGGAATCGACGGTGAGATAAGACGTTGCGTCTGGATATGAAATTGGCTGCTGACTGATTCGCGAAAGATCGTCTGGTGCTTCGGCATAGACCGTATTCGGCATGGCGAAGTGTGCCGGACGCGCCATTACTAAACCCGGTTGTTCGGAATGGCCACCGGCCAGGCGGGTGAGAGGAGAGGACGCGGTCGAAGTGAAGTTGGAGGCACTCTCGGTGGTGAAAGGAGAGTACATGGAGGACATGGAGATGGTGTTGCCGGCTAGACAACAGAGGGGCATGCGACTTGTCAGGACGAGAGTTTCTTTTGCACGGAAGGGGGCCGTCTGGGTAATATAAGAATGACACCGACATCGAACCGCAACGGCTGAGTGTTGCGGGCCACACGACGGCATATCCCACTCAGAGTCAATGCAAGAGCAGCGTAGCCGGCGGAGGAGAACAGTACCCTGTGGCTGGGGCAGCGCGTGCCGGCGTTTATCCGGCGGCGTATCGCGGCGCAGCAGGGCGCAGTGGGTCTAGGAACGCCACAGTTTGTCTGGCCTTGTTCTGTCTGACTTCAGCCGCCCAACTCTCTTGCATTGCGTCAAGGCCATTAATGCATCTTGCAACTTGCTGCGGGCGGATGTTGCTATTATAATCGGTCCTCCGGGGCTGAGTAGAGGCGGAGTTGTTCTCTTCGTCGTCGACTACACGGGCGGTTCGTACGATGATTGTAGAATGATTTTCAAAGCCCTTCTCCTGGCCCAAGCACTTCGATTCCCATTCCCATCCAGGGCGCTAACTCTCCTAATGTGCCGCGCGCTATATTGTAAATGGCGCTAGTTGCAAAAGATTTCTCGGGATCTCGGCAGCGTTATTGCTCCATGACTCTCGTCGCGGCCTCCCATAGGCTGGCCCGCGGTTTGCATGTGAAATTTGGAGTGTCGGTGTCCCGGGAACGGTGTGGCGTTCACGATGGTCTCAGTCTAAGCCCGCCTTTGGCAAGAAAAGCACTTTGCAAGACTCCAGACTAGAATGTAAAGAACGTTGCTAAAACGTTGCTAAAATAAACATAACTCGCTGGTTAAGAGCCGTGGCTGATGGCAGAGTGTGCTGCCCTAGCAGTGACGAAGACATAGCCTTCTTGCCAAGAGGGACGACAGTCTAGGACAATCGCACAGCCACAGCGACTGTGTTCATATCGGCTAAGTGCAATTAATCTCGGAAAGCCTACATTGTGCTAAGCCTCACAGCGCCAGCATATGCTTCATTCGGTCGCCCAGTCTAGCCCAAAGTGTTTGGCAATATAATCACGCCGACGTCACTCTGCCTAAAACTCTGAGGGGTCCTGCAACAGTCTTCCGGGAATCTGCTACTGTTCTGGGCGAGCACCCTACACTGAGGTAATCTTGCGTTGGGAGCAAAGCGGCATTTGCCTGTTTTTCCTCCCGGCCAACTTCTTCATCGCTGCTTGTGGAAGACTTTTTTGTTGATGGAGACCTCGATCGCGACTTCGCGCATGCAGCAGTCGTCGAGTCATAAGGTCGATCTCCCTTTTCTGGAGCGAGATGCGAGCCGGCGGTCTTCTTCTGATACGAGGTCGTCGTCGTCGTCACCCCTGACACCGAGCGCTTGGAGTCCATGCCGGCGCTTGCACTGCTTAAAGCGTCCCACATAGCTGGGCTGGAGAGAGAGCCGCCCGGGCGGCGGCCAGACTCGCACGTGAGTGGACTACTTTTTCCCGTGACATGAGCACCAAAATCAGTTAAAACACCGCCTGAACTTCAGACCTGAATAACATGGGCTACGGAGGCCAGATCGGGCTGATTTTGGGCCTAATAAAAAGTCATCATCGAATAGATCATAATGCAATAGCTCTCTGACTAGAAGCATAATTTCTGGGTGATGATTCAAACGTGGTTCCAGCATACTGCATGCTAGGACATGGCCAAGCGCTAGTCTAGTCAGGGGCTTCATACATAGAAGCAACACCACAAGTGGGTTGACCTCGCCTCACATGTATAAACTATAGGATTGATAAGGAGCTCATTTGACGCGCACTACAGCGACAAAGGGAGATCGATTAATCGCGGCTGGTTGTGGAGGACGAAAAGGCACAACAAAACGCGCCCAAAATAGGGATTAAGCTTTATGACGCTTGACTTGACGTGATTCAAATAATGCTGAATAGGAAAAATGAGCTCACACAGCTCTGCGGCTAGAAGTATCATTATTCAAAAATTAGCAGACTACTATTTAACTGCTAAAATGTATAGTACATCTTGACTTGGATTGAAGAAGTGACAACGTGACGTGACAAGAAAATAAGCTTTTTGGCTATGTCATTTCAGAGATGAGATGTTTAAACTTTAAAGTTACATGCAATGCAAAGCACTCAAACTCGACCATGCACTTTGATTTTATGACTTGTATATATGTCGCATAATTGCACTATTTTTTCCTACGGGCTATTAGTGTATCTCTGGACTGAGAATCTACATCGCCACATCAACAGAGCGCGAGCGGGAGACGTTAGAGGCAACCAAGCTAAGCGTCCAATGATCAAAACTCTAACCTCAACGCCCACAGAAAAGCTGCTTGTGCTGTTTGTGCTGGGTTTTTATTCAATTGTTTTTCTAATTTTGAAGCCATAAACCGTCATGGTTTCTTCTAGCAAAAGCACGCAACCTCTCAGGCGATCAAAGCGACTCTCTACAGGCATTTATCGGGATCCTCCACGGACAAACAAGCGTCAAATGCGACAATCTGGAGCCTTGCCATCGCCTGGCTGCGACGAGTCCCGTGGAGTATTTCCATTGCCCAGCCAATCGGAGAAGGTGAGAAGGCATAAAACGAAGAAAAACAATCTAAAAAACGCTGACTCGTTTCGTTGTTTGCAGAAACAAAAAGGCCGTTCGCCGGTGATTCTGGATTGGCTCTCCGCTATCGAGTCTGAAGCAGATCCGCCAGAAAAGTCGACCGAGGACCCGTTATCTTACAATACATTTCTCAATTCATCAAAGTCAGCAATTGATCGATTGGCGTGGTCAGAAAGGCAGTCTACGGAAGCAAATACACAATCTACGCACGTCATTGGGTGGTTTGTCCTTCGCCGGCTGCTCGCAAGATACTCAATTTATGTTGACTACTCCGGACAAAGACTTGACCCCGGTGTGCAAAAATTGGTGGATTATCATATTCGAAAGCCCTACAAGTCTCGACCGGAAGATACAGGTGAACTAGGCAAAGCTTTGCAAGAAGAATGGAATCGCTGGGAAGGATCAGAGACGCAGGTAGCCAATCTCATCGGCACGTTTGCGTTCCCGGTAAACCGTCCAGGGATTACAGAAGAATCCAATCAGCAGTGGTCCGTAGAACTGCTACCGAATGAAAATATGTGCGAAGAGAGACTTCCGACTCCGAAGCCCGATTTTTGTTATGGATACTCTTATACGGCAGACTCCGACTGGTCGCGAGCAGAAATTGGAGCTCTGACTCGAATTTCCCTAATGAATTATACACAGCCGACACTGCTCAGCGTGCTTCCGTTCTTTGCTATTGAGGTTAAGTCCGACGCTACCAATGGCACATTATTCGCTGCTGAAAACCAAGCTGCGATTAGCGGTGCTCACACTGTACACTCTTTCCGCTTACTGTGCAAACTGGCCGACTCCTCACGCAAATTGGAGGCTGCCGATTCAGTTTCATTTTCGGCATGTTTCAATCAAAGATCCGTTATTTTCCATGTACACTGGTATTGTCAAGAAAATAAAAGATTTTGCATGTCTTTTATTGGCGCTTTCTTGTTAACAGAGGAGTCCGGCATAGAAGGATGTCACTACATGGTGCAGAACATCCTAGACTATGGCCTGAATATACGACTACCAGCAGCAAGAGAGATTCTCAGATCTCTGGATCCACGTCGAAAGCAGGAAAACCAAAGTCAGCCTGGCAATGTCGTTTCTCATGAGCAGCCCGGTGATGACGGTTCTCGTCAGAGATCCTGTACCAAGATGAGACTTAGAAGTTCTTCAAAAAAATAACATTCTAGCTCTTTGCTACAAATCAATGCCGTTAAATTGACTTTCATCAGTCACAGTGAAATTGTAATTATCGTTTTGGTAATATATAATAATTGCTATCTATTAATTTAACTTCAACATTATATAAATATCCATGGGTGATTGATGCTGGTGCCCCTTGAATCTCTTAAACAATATCCTCAAAAGGGTGGCATGGATGTCATTGCAATAGTGTAAGACCATCGCCCTATGTCGAGAATGCCCATTGGCAAATAGTGGTTTTGACCATCTCACAATCCTAGTGCACATTTTGAATGCAGTATATATACTGCTTGATCTGAAACCGGTGCTGTGAAATTTTGAATACGATAATGTGTCAATGATGCGGTGTTTGCAATAATAAACGAATAGCCAATAGCACAGAAGACCTATAAAATTATATCAGCTCAGTTTCAAAACATGCAAATATCAAGCGAAAAGGAGTAATATAATCCACGGAGAACCAACGTGCAATGAAACGACGTAGAACTAGAGTACGACAAGTGGAGCAAAGTCGGTTTCATTGAACGGGGGAATAGCAGCATTGTCTGTGTAGTCCTCCCAGCTAACTTCGTCGCGCCTGGCGGGTGACTTTTTTGTCGATAGGCCTCGATCGCAATCTTCCGCTTGCAGCAGACGTCGTCAAACATGAGATCTCGTCGGCCAGTTCGGGAATGAGATGCCAGTCGACGGGCTTCGTGTTGCGGGACACAATGTCATGGTGATTGTATGTGACGGCTCGCTGCTCGACCCAATGTAGCTAGAGAGGGCGGCGGACGAGGGGGCGGTGGAAATGCGGACTTCAATCCCCCCGCAGAGCTAGCATCAACTTCTCCTGGCTCTGATCTTGCCCCAACTCGCGGAGCTCAAGGCGGTGAGGTGTGCGGGTCGGCGACTCGGACAATGCGATCCTTCTAATTCCGCGATTGGGTAGGGTAATGCCCTCACAAATGCCTGTGTTCATGCGCCTTATTGTGGACAAATAATTCATATGTAAGAAACCCATGCCGAGTGGGTAGGCCTTGTCGCAAATCGGGTAAACCATTGAAAGAGATGACAAACTCGGTCATTTTCTGCAATGACAGACGGAATTTGATCGCGAATTCCGGCTTTGTTGTTCGGCCCATGGAGGATGAGACAGACACCCCACACAGGGAGTTAAACTTTTTGAGGCTTGCCAGCGAGTCAAATAATGCTGAATAGAAGAAAAGAGTGAACACAAGCCTGCTACTAATATTAAGAGAGAGATAGGAAAATATTATTTGATTGAGAAAGGAATTAGTACATAATCCTGAGTCGGATGAGAAGTGGCAATGCAAGCGAAGTGACATGAATTTAAGCTTTTGGGATATGTCATTTCCGAGATGAGATGTTTAAACGTTAAAGTTACATACAATGAAAAGCACTCAAACTCGACCATGTGCTTTGAATTTGTGACTTATATATATGCCGGATAATTGCACCATTTCTGTCTACAGGCTATTAGTGTAGGTCTTGACTGAGAGTCTACATTACCATATGAACAGAGCGCGAGCCGGAGATGTCTGAAGCGCCCAAGCTAAGCACCATATAAACAAAACTCTAATCTCAATGCCCAGAAAAGCTGCTTGTGCTGTTTGTGCTGCATTTCTATTCAAGTATTTTGACGCCGTAAATCGTCATGGTTTTTTCTGGCAAAGACACACAATCATTGCGGCGATCAAAGCGACTCTCTACAGACATTGATCGGGAACTTCCACCTACAAACAAGTGTCAAATGCGACAATTTGCACCATTGCCATCGCCTAGATGTGGCGAGTCCCGCGGCCTATTGCAATCGCCCGACCAGTCGGAGAAGGTGAGAAAGGAACCCAATACAGAAAAAAATCTAAACCAAAATGCTGACTCGTTACACTATTTGCAGAAACAAGAAGGCCGCTCGCCAGTGATTCTGGATTGGCTCTCCGGCATTGATTCCGAAGCAGATCCGTCAGCAGAGCCCACAGAAAGCCCAGTATCCGAGGTTATATTTTCCAATTCATCAGAGTCGGCAATCGATCAACTGGTGTTGTCAGACGGACAGTGTATGGCTACACACGATGAATCTACGCTCTTGACTGGGCCGAGCCTAGAACTTCACAGACTGCTCCAAAGATTCTCAGTTTTCGTTGACTACTCCGGGCGAAAGCTCACTGAGCAAAAAGTCACCGAGCGAGAACTTGTCTCCAGTTTCCGACAATTCATAGCCCACCACTTTAAGAAGTCATATGAGTCTCGGCCGGGTGAACAAACTCAACTGGCCAACACTGTGCAAGAAGTACGGAGTCATTGGCAGGAAGCAGAAAGCGGGGTAGAAGAAATCATGCGCACGTTTGCGTTCCCGGTTAATCGTCCAGGGATTATACAAGACCGCAATGTATTGTGGTCCGGAGAAGAGATTCCGAATGACAATAGGTGGGAACCTGGGCTTCCAAAACCGAAGTCTGATTTTTGTTTCGGCTATTCATTTGAGACAGACTCCGACTGGTCGCCAGAGGAAAGGAGAGCCCTGGATAACAGCAAGACGATGAAGTGTACACGTCCGATACGTCTTGGCATCCTTCCATTTTTTGATGTTGAGGTTAAGTCTCATGCCACCGGCTGCTCATTATTCGTCGCTGAAGCCCAAGTTGCTAATACTGGTGCGCATATGGTGAACGCGTTCCGTGAACTGTATAGGCTGGCCGGTCGCTTACACGAGTTAACGGTTACGGATTCAGTTTCTTTTTCGGCCTGTTTCAACCAAGAAATTGTTTTCTTTTATATACACTGGTATTGTCCAGAAGAAATAAAATATTATTCATCTATCATTGCCAGTTTCTGCCTATTGGAGGAGTCCGGCATAGAAGGGTGCCATCACATGGTCCAAAACATCCTGGACTATGCTCTGAATGTACGACTCCCAGCAGTAAGGGAGATTTTGAGATCTCTGGATCCCTTTCAAATACAGGATGAGCAACCTGGGAACAACGAGCCTCAGCAACCTGGTAACGACGAGCCTCAGCAGCCTGGGAACGACGAGCCTCAGCAGCCTGGGAATGGCCTGCCTCAGCAGCCTGGTAATGACGCGCCTCAGCAGCCTGGTAATGACGTGCCTCAGCAGCCTGGTAACGACGAGCCTCAGCAGCGTGGTAATGACAAGCCTCAGAAGAATCGCAGGAAGAGGAAGAGACCCGAACCTAGGCCCGAACCTAGGCCGGGGCTTAGAAGTTCAGACAAATCTGCATCCTAGATCTTTGCTTTATTTCATAGCTCTTGAATTGGCTACTTGTGTTCACAGCGTGATTGTAACTAGCATGGTCAATATATATATCAATTACTATCTAATAGTTGCAACATTAACATGATAGAAACATATATGAGCAAATGATGCTTTGTGCCTAAATCCTCAAAAGGGAGCTGTGGCGGCCATTGCATAGAAGTGATAGACCAGGCCAATGTCGATAGCACCAATTGGGAAGTTCTGGTTTTGATCATCTCGCGATCCTAGTGCACCTCTTTCCCACTGCGTCATCTGGAATTGGTGCCATGAAAGTTTCTGACAAAGTGACAGCTATGTGATAATGCGGCAATGCTGCCGTGTTCGTTTCATAGAGCAGAACACCTATAAAAATGTATTAGCCCAGTCTCAAAACATGCAAATACCAAGCAAGGCAAAAAAGGAGTAATGTAATGACCGGAGAGTAACAGCTTGCAACGTCATAGACTGTATTGCTCCGCCAAAAGAAAAGGAAGCAAGCACAACCGAGCCCCACGGGACGACTTCCGGTATACAGCGACCGCGCTCACTGCCGCGGCCAATCCTACGCAAGTCGTCGTCGACCCAATCAGAAGCCGCCGCCGAGGAGGCCGGGCTGAACGCGAACGCGTTCCGCACGCAGACGCCGCCGCGGTCCTTCTCGCCGGCCGACGTGGCCGGCGTGGCCGCTCAGCCTCACCTTCACAGCGCCGTTCAAAAGCAGTTCTCGTGATGTACTTCATAAAGTACTCCATCGTCCGGCGCGACTGCGCCAGCGGGCCAATCACGCCCGAGATGGCCTCGGCGCCCGCGTTCAGGCCAACCAGGTCGCGCATGGGCACGCGGTTCGCGGTCGGCCGCATGCCGTTCCTGCCGTTGGACGCGTCCGTGCCGAGCGGGGTCGCGTTCAGGCCGAGCAGGGCGCCCTCGCCTCGCCGCCGGTCGAGCCGCCGCAGCTGAGGTCGCGGTTGTAGGTGTTAACGGTCACGCCATAGAAGATCGTCTCGGTCTCGACGTGCATGATCGTCTGGGGCTGGGTCGAGCGCGCGAATATGACCGCGCCGAGGGACTCAATCATCTGGATGACGTGCGCGTCCGCACTGACCATGTTCTCGGCCCACGCGACGAAGGACGCGTTCACGTACCGGCCCTTCACGGAAAAGTGCTTCTTCGAGGAAATGGGCAGGCCGTGGAAGGGGCCGAGGGTCTTGCCGGTCTTTGTGTAGTACTCGTCGAGCTCGCTAGCCCGCTCGACCGCGCGGTCCTACAGAAGCTCGGTCACGCAATTGAGCTGTCAATGCAACATGTTAACACAAGCCGAACTCGACTCCAGCGGTGGGTGAACTTACCAGTTTCTGGGCGAGCGCGGCGCGGCGCAGGAATGCCTTTGCGACTTCGACGGCGGTCAGCTCGCCGCTCGCCATCTTCTCGACCAGCGCGATCGGCTCGGTCGCCGTGATGGCGCACTCGGCCGGCGTGAGCACGAGCGCGGGCACGCCGGTCACGTTGAGCGGGAGCGGGTCGGCAGCGCACCGAGTGGCGGCTCGACCTTTGCGCAGGACTCGTCCCTGACCGCGACGGCCTTGGCGACGAGCGTGTCCAGAACTGAGGTCATGGAGGTATGTCGGAGTGAAGGAGCGAATTGAGTCCTGTGCGACTAGGGTGAGAGACAGGTGATTTGAACAGATCATTGTCAAGTTCGAGCCCGAAGTGAACGTCTCTGAGTTCGGCGATAAGGGGGACTCATATCGTCACGTGCCATGTTCATCAAGCTAGATCGACTAGTCAGAGATATATTCATGTCCGGCAGTCGACATTTCAGCTCTTTGCTTTATGTCATTGTTAAATTGGCTCTTGTTGTCTACAGCGACAAGGTGATTAAAACATATCTGCGCGAATGAGGCTGGCGCCCTTCGAATCTTTTGGACAAATCTTCAAAAGGGAGGTCCGGCGGTTATTTAAATAATGATACGCAAACGCTGTTGTCGACAATACCTTGCGAATTTGATCATCTTGCAATCCTAGTGCACATTTTCAGATTCAGTCTCTATACTGCGTGATCTGGACATGTCAGTTTCTGGCGAAGCGACATTAATTAAGCCATCTCATAGCACAGAATACCTGTAAAAATATATCAGCCTGGTGTCAAAACAAAACAAAGGGGTCACGTAATGAATGGAGAGCTAACTAGGTCGTGATCATCAAAGTCCTTGACACCGAGCTTGCGCTTGAAATGCTGCGCTGGAAGTGTCTCAATCTAGTTGGAAAGAGCGGCGGGCGAAAATGCGGGCCACAATCCCCTCGCAGAGTTAGTATCAATGTCTCCGGGCTCTGATCTTGCGCGACTTCCCAAACTCGCGGAGCTCAAGGTCATCATGGATTGCGGGTGGGTGATATCATAGGAACAACGCGATCCTTCACGATGCTCCGGATGCGGCAGGGTAATGCCGTCACAAACACGAATTATGTTGTCCACAATAAGGCGCGCATGAGGGAAACGAGAAGGCAGCAAGCGTCCGGAAAATACGGCTTGATATTACAAGCCCTAGGTCACACATCGTTAGAGCCAGCCGCGTGTGTCTTGATAGGAATACGGCCACGGGTCGACCTCACCGCACGTCGTGCAAACCATGGAGGACCGTGAGAAACTCGATCGATGCGCTCAGACTCGACAGCAGGAAGATTGCGGTGTCCGGCTCGTTCTTTACTGGAGACCCCACACAGGGGTTAAACTTTTTGAGGCTTGTCAGTAATCAAATAATGGTGAATAGCAGCAATGAGTTGGCACGACCTTGCGACTCGACGATAACTATTTAAAAAGGAGGGATAGGAGAGTATTATTTGATTGAAGAAATTAGTAGATTATCGTGACTCGGATTGAAGAGTGACAATGAAATTTAAATACACAAAATTAAGCTTTTTGGCTACGTCTTTAAGAGATGAGATGCTTAAGTTTTGAAGTGATATACAATGCAAAGCACTCAAACTCGACCATGCGCATTTGATGTTATTACTTATATATATGCCATGGTAGCTAATTGCTCCATTTCTCCGTACGGGCTATTAGCGTAGGTCTGGACTATGAATAGGGCGCGAGTGGGAGATGTCATTAAAAGGTCCAAACTAAGCGCCCAATGAACAAAACTCTAACGGCAACCTTCGCAGAGAAGCATGAGCTGCGCAGATTTCGATCAACTGTCCGCCTTCCTTTTTGCAGCAGTCATGATTTCTTCTGGCAAGAGCACACAGTCACCGAGGCGACGAAAACGACTCTCTTCACCCATTGATCAGGAAGCTCAATCAACAAACAAACATCAAATACGACATTTTGCAGAATTGCAGTCCCCGAGATTTGACGAGTCCTGTCAGGTATTGTCATCGCCCAACCAGACAGAGAAGGTGAGAAGGCATCCGACACAAGTAATCTAGAACAAAATGCTGACTGGGTTCAATATTTTGCAGAGACTACAAGGCCACTCATCTGTGATTATGGATTGGCTCTCCCGTATCGATTCTAAAGCAGATCCATCAGCTGAGCCCGCAGAAAACCCAGTATCCGAGGTTTTATTCCCTGATTCATTATCAGAGTCAGCAATCAATCAACTTGTGCAGTCAGACGAACTGTATATGGCATCACGCAGATCATCTACGGACTTGGCTGGGCAGAGCACTGATCTTCGGTCCATTCTCAGAGAATATTCAGTTTTCTTTGACTCCGCCAATCGAAAACTCAAGCAACAAATACTCTCTGAGCAAAGACTTTCTGAACAAACATTCACCGAGCGAAGACTCCCCGAACAAAGACTCACTGAGCAAAGACTCCCCGAACAAAGACTCACCGCACAAAGACTCACTGAGCGAAGACTCCTTGAACAAAGCCCCCCTGAGCAGAGACTCCCAGGGCAAGAAGTTGACTTTGGTCTCCGACAATTGATGGACCATCACATTCAGAAAAGATATGATTCTCTGCCGCGGGATAAGGACGATCTCGCCCGTGCTCTGGAAGTAGTGGAGAGTTGTTGGGATGGAACAGAACTTGACGTACAAGAAATAGTCTACACATTTGCATTCCCGGTTAGGCGTCCGGGGATTAAGCAAGATCGCAATATATTGTGGTCCGGAGGACAGCTTTCGAATGAAAATTGGAGCAAACAAACACTTCCGAGACCGAAACCTGATTTCTGTTATGGATATTCGACTGATGGATTCTTCAACTGGTCGCCAGCGGAAATCAGAGCTCTGAATGACATCGCGACAAAGCAGTATACAAAGCCATTACGTCTCAGTCTTCTTCCATTTTTTGATGTTGAGGCTAAGTCTGTCGCTACCGGTGGCTCATTATACGTCGCTCAAGGCCAAGTTGAAAATACTGGTGCCCACATGGTGAATGCAATCCGCGAGCTATATAAGATGGCTTCACGTGAATTAAAGATTACGGATTCAGTTTCTTTTTCGGCCTGTTTTGACCAATTAAATGTGATGTTTTATGTCCACTGGTATTGTCCAGAAGACAAGAAATTTTATACATCTTCTATCAAGAGTTTCTTCTTATTGGATGAGTCTGGCATAGAAGCCTGTCACTACATGGTCCAGAACATCCTGGACTATGGCCTTAATGTACGACTGCCAGCCATAAGACAGATTCTGAGATCTCTGGGTGATCGCCTGATACAGGACAATGTGCCTCAACAGCCTGGTGATGACGAGCCTCAGCAGCCTGGTGATGACGAGCCTCGATCGCCTAGGAATGGCGAGCCTCAGCAGCCTGGTGACGATGAGTCTCAGACCGCCTAGGAATGATGAGCCTCGGCAGCCTGGTGATGACGAGCCTCAGCAGCTGCCTGGGAATGACGAGCCTCAGCAGCTTGGTGACGATGAGCCTCGACCGCCTAGGAATGACGAGCCTCAGCAGCCTGGTGATGATGAACCTCGACCGCCTAGGAATGACGAGCCTCGGCAGCCTGGTGATGACGAGCCTCAGCAGCTGCCTGGGAATGCCGAGCCTCAGCAGCCTGGTGACGATGAGCCTCGACCGCCTAGGAATGACGAGCCTCAGCAGCATGGTGATGACGAGCCTCAGCAGCTGCCTGGGAATGACGAGCCTCAGCAGCCTGGTGATGATGAACCTCGACCGCCTAGGAATGA
>JAKTPS010000184.1:0-24045 GCA_030556275.1 Lipomyces sp. NRRL Y-27488 | reverse complement strand
GTATTGATCTTGAACACTCCGCCACTATACGCAGCACTCGATACGAATTACGGACGCAAGAGCGGATGAGATGGACTTCTCTGAAGCGCGACACGTCTTACTGGTATTTGCACACTCGTGATCTCATCTTGTTTGTTGATCAATACTGCATGCCATCCGCTCGCTGTGAGATTGGAGACTCGATCGGCAGCATTGATATCTATGCAGCACTAGACGTTACGGACTCAAGCGCAAATGAGATGGATTTCTCTGAAGCGCTACCCCGTTTTTGTTGTTGTTGGTGTTTGCACATGCATAATATCCTCTTGTTTCTTGATCAACATTGCATACCACGGCCCGACACATTGCTCGATCGAAGATATTATCACAATACATACTGTACGTCGGTGAGATGCTTGCTGGAAGCGCTTGGCACTATTGTTGGAGACAGGTTGGACTTTGGTGGGAGTGGTTATAAGGGGATGTTTGGAGAAGCGCCGCATAGAGAAGCGCATGCAAAGGGGATTTATATGATTCATAATGATGTTGAATTGTAAGAAACAATAATAAGAAACATTTGTAATAGGTGGAAAAATACCTTTGCATAAAATTCTTCAGAAAAAGGATGCAGCTGCAGTAGAAGGATGTGCATACACCCGACAGAGATTCAGTAAATTTCCTCGCGTTCATCAGATAGGAGAAATCTCAAGAGACATGACATATAACCAATCACGGCACTCTATTGACGATCGATTAACAGAAAAAAATTGGTCTGGGATAAGAGCAACGAAAGGCTAAACAACAATGCGGTTGTCGCGAACCAAGTTTGGGGATTGCTTTTGTAGATTTGACGATAATGAATTATAAAGATTCTAAGTGTGATAATGATAATGCTGATATCATACGCAAATATAATAAAATTGTGGAATGTAAGATATAATTAATAAGCTTGACAGCTTTTGTACTGTACTGTACAGCTGCATTTTCTTTGTCGCGTTTGCGAGGTGGGCGGTAGCTTGTTGGGAGTTGCCGTAAATGATTAAGCGAAAGCGAGCGATGGGCATGTGATAGCCATCGCGTATTCTTCTGGTCTTTGCATATCATATCATTTACAAAGTCATATTGCTTGATTAAGCTATAAACTCATAAATGGCGCTGAAGTAGCCATGGCGTGGATTAGAATTTCGTGGTATCGGAGAATTCTGGGGATGAGGTAATAGAAGTATGTTGAGTGGGGTGCGAAGCGGGCTGATCATCACGTTGATCACGACGGAAACTATTCATTTTCACAGCTATATACAAATAAAATATATTTCTATCCGATTGACTTGAAATTGCGGACGTTAGGCTTATCGAAAAAGAATCGGAGAGTATGTAAATACAATTGAAACCTTGGCGATGGAGATTTTTATCGATACGCGTGGGGTAGGATGACAAGTCAGACACTTAGGGTGTGGGGGGAAACTACGTTAAGTTATATCCCTCCCACCTTCCTGGCCAACCTCTTCCTGCTGTTTCATCCTCATTTCACTCTCCTCTCTTTTTGGCGCTCTATATTATATATCTATTTGTATATTTAAACGTCGCGCGCTATAACAGGTAAATAATTGGTCTGCAGTTCTTCTGTTCGAGAAAGCCGGTGCTAACTGCTCACATGCAGGCTTGCGACACAGTGAACGAGCAAGACGACTTCTACCTTTCTCAGGCGATAGTAATGACGAGCGAGCCCAATGCGAAGGTGGCAGTCGCTTTCTGCTGCCTGGGCAATATGTATGTTTGGTTTTCCTGTTTATAATAATACATTACTGGCCTCCTGCTCATTAATCGTCTAGATGCCGATCTCCCATGGCTGAGTAGGATTGACCCTCCCCAGCATTGTGATTTCCCACTGCGACAGAACCAGACAGGCTAACCCCTAGGCGGCACTTGATTACAGAGCAATCATGCGACATGTGACTCGTGAGCTGAAGCAGACGCACGTTGTCGGTGAGATTGACTCGTTCGGCACAAGCGGGTTTCATTCGGGCGATGGGCCCGACAGACGGACGGTGCAGACCTGCCGGGCGAATGGCGTGCCGGTTAATCATGTATCTCGGCAAGTGGTATGTGTTTCGCTGCTGTGCGGGTTTTGAACTAGACGCGGAACTCTGACTGTTGTTTTAGCGGTTATCCGATTTCGATAAGTTCGACTACATATTTGCCATGGTCAGTTACACAATACATAATGAGAGATTATTCGGCGGCGAAAGCTAATCAAAGCGAAAATACGACAGGACCGAGAGAATCTGGAAGACCTGAAATATATGCAGCCGAAGGGAAGCAAAGCTCGAGGTAAGCAGCTTCAGATTTGTGGGGGCCAGAGAACAGAATGCACTGGCATCCTCGACTGAGCAAGATCAGGTTTTTGCTGACGTCGCAACTGGTAACTGGTTAATAGTAATGCTTTTCGGTGCGTACAACGATGACTCGAAGCTTGATAAGATCGTGAGCGATCCGTACTACGGCGGACCGGACGGATTCCAGCGCAACTTCAGCCAGCTGGACCACTTTGCGCGGACATTCTTGAAGAAGGTGGTTGCGGGCACGGCTTGAGAAGGATGACGTCGTTTGGCAGGAGTGAGGCGTGGGCATCAACGCGACTATGCAACGCGACTATGGGGACCATGACTGCGGTGAGCAGTTTTTGGGTGTAGTATGATAGCAGCGAGGGTAATACTGGGTTTTTGACAGCGGTGCGGCGCAGCGGGACGAGGGGCGCAGCCGTCACGGGCAGGTGGCTGTGAACAAAGTGGCTGGGTCTGCCCCTGGCGGAGAACTGTAAATTTTGCGTTTGGAATCGTTAAAATATGATGAATTCGCGAATCGAGCCGAACGTCTAAGAGTCTGGGCGACCGACGGCATATAATACAGGCAACCACGTCCCCGATCTGTCCTTCGACAACTCAAATCGCCCTTGTCCCCGATAGCAATCCTCCGTTCGGTCAAGCATGTCTGACCAGCACACTCCGGATCGTACGCAATTAACCCCTTGCTGACCAGAGGACGCGCAGGCGAGAAAGTTAACCTTGGCTATCTATAGCATACTACGATCCGGACCAGCGCCAATTGTACAACCAACAGCAGCAGCAACAGCAGCAGCAACAACGACGCACGTCATACCCGCAATCGAACACGTCCGCTCCATCGACGTCCTATCCTTCGCCGACCCAGCCAGCATTCGTCGCCCCCACGGCCGTTCGCCCGCAGCGCGTTCCCTTATACAGTCCGAGTTCGCCCCAGCCACAGCAGTACTACGGCGGAGCGGTCGGCGTAGACGATGACGACGACGATGACTGCTACGATGACGACGACGATAACGCCTCTGCCGTTAACGCGCCTGTTCGCGCCGGCTACACCGAGGCTCTTGCCAACTACCAACAACAGCATCCGCAAGGGGGGCTTGCTGCTCCCTCCATGCCTGCCATGCCGCAGGCGTCCTATTCTCAAGGATATTCCCCACAACAGCAGCCTTATAACCCTCACGCATACCAGCAATATATCCCGACGAGTCCTCTTTATCCTTCATCGAGCTATGTGCAAGACGTGGACAGCTCGGACTTGTATGCGAATGAGGAGGCGTACCCGCTCGCGGACTACCCCCAGGCCCCAGGTGTCAACTACGTCGTTCCTCCTGGATACGATGAAGAACGTGCTGTTGGATATTCCACTTCGCCTGGGCCGCCTGCGTGGGCAGGCGACAGCTACGAGGTCAATACTTACTTGAACGACGACAATCTTCTCGACAACAGCAATCCTGATCTGTTCCCGCACACTCCGAGTCTCTATGGAGGCTACAATGGGGGCTATGAAGGCGCGCCTCTTTTGAACGGTGACGGTTACGAACTGCCTATGTACGAGAACGAGTTCCCCGCGCAGACAGGGGCGGAAGGATATGCTCCTGTGGGTGGTGTCCCGGTTCCGCCCGAGGGACAGCAGCGGCGCAGAGGAGAAAACTTAACGGCTCGACGTGTTAATCTTGAAGGCGGCAACGTCGTTCTTGATTGCCCCATTGCTTCTTTCCTTAAGGACAAGGCCGCCATCGGTGAAGAGCGCGAGTTCAATTTCATGCGGTATTCTGCCGTTACATCACAGCCAGAGACGTTTCAATCCGACAACTTTACCCTCCGCCAGCTGAAGTACAATCCTATTCCGCGGCAAACAGAACTGTTCATCGTGATTACGATCTACAATGAGAGTGACATTCTTCTTGCCAGGACTCTCAAAGGCGTCTTTGAGAACATTTACAATTTCTGCAGCTTGAAACGTTCCCATCCCGGCGGTGACAGGTGGGGGCCTGACGCCTGGAAGAAGATTGTGGTATGCATCGTCGCAGACGGACGCAAGAAGGTGAATCCGCGAGTGCTTGCTCTTATGTCTGCGCTAGGCTGCTACCAGGAGGATGTCGCGATTAACTTCTTGAATGGCAAACCCGTGACGGCGCATTTGTACGAGTACACGACCACACTGGGAATTGACTCGGCGAAGGATACTGTCAAGCTCGCCTATCCAAAGTCCAATGAAAGCAAAAAGAAGATGTTCCCCGTTCAGATGCTGTTCTGTATCAAGGAGGAAAACAAGAAGAAGATCAATTCGCATCGGTGGTTTTTTGACGGATTTTCTCGCGTACTGCAACCGAACGTATGCATTTTGCTTGATGCGGGAACAAAGCCAGGCAGCGACTCACTTTATCACCTGTGGCACGAATTCGATGCCGACGAGATGGTTGGAGGTGCTTGCGGCGAAATCAAAGCTGAACTGGGCGACAATATCGGAAAGAAGCTACTTACGGTCGTTGCCAACCCGCTTGTGGCCGCACAGAATTTCGAGTACAAAATGTCGAATATTCTTGATAAGCCGTTCGAGTCTGCATTTGGATTCATTTCCGTACTGCCTGGTGCGTTTTCGGCGTATCGGTATATTGCAATTCAGAATGACGTCCATGGCCAAGGCCCCTTGGAAAAGTACTACAAGGGCGAGACTTTACATGCACCGACCGAGAATTCCGAAGACAAGAAAAACAAGGGCGCTGGCATTTTTGACGCTAATATGTATCTGGCCGAGGATCGAATTCTATGCTATGAACTCGTCTCAAAACGAAACGCGCGTTGGCTTTTGCGATATGTGAAATCTGCGTCTGCGGAAACAGATGTGCCCAGCGATTTAGCAGAACTGATTCTTCAGCGACGACGATGGCTTAATGGATCTTTCTTTGCGGCGCTGTATGCTTTGTTTCACGTGCACTATATCTGGCGATCAAGCCATTCTTTCATACGCAAGATCATGTTCAACGTCGAGTTTCTCTATCAAACGGTATCTCTTGTGTTCTCTTGGTTCAGTTTGGCGAATTTCTTCCTTGTGTTTCGATTGCTGGTTGCAAGCCTTGGTGCGTCGTCGCTCAACTTTGGCCCGGGCCGTGTTCTGAGCATCGTCTTTGAGTGGATCTATATGTTCTGCTTGCTGACATGCTTCGTCTTGTCGTTCGGAAACAAACCCAAGGGCACGAAGGCGGCGTATATGGGCATGGTTATTTTCTTCGCTGTGCTAATGGCATACCTCTTTTTTGCCATCGTATTTGTGACGGTGAAGGCTGTGGAGAGCGTCAGCTACGAGGTCGCAGCCGAAGGTCGGGGATTGCAGTTCAAGGATTTTTTTGAGAATACGGTCCTGCGAGGCATTGTGGTTTCACTGGCTTCCACTTACGCGGTGTATATCATCTCGAGCTTCATTTCCTTTGAATTTGGTCACATGTTCCACAGTGTAAGTCTGGTTTCCAGGGTTATCTTGTTTTCCACAGTTCTAATCTTATTCGGGATATAGTTCGTTCAGTATCTGTTTATCAGTCCGTCGTATATAAACGTGCTAAACGTTTATGCGTTTTGCAATATCCACGATGTTTCTTGGGGCACAAAAGGCGATACTGGAGCAGCCAAGGATCTCGGTTCCGCCGTAACTGACGAGAAGGGTAATATTGTCGTTGCGCTGCCGACTACAGCAGAAGGCATCAACAAGGCGTACGAAGACAAATTGGATATACTCAGGACACCCCCAGAAATTAAACCGGAACAGGTCAGCTCGAAAGATCGGATTGAGAATTACTATGCGATGACAAGGTCCAGCGTTGTTGTTTTCTGGATGGTGTGCAATTTTGCCCTCGTAGCCGTTGTGCTGCAGACAGGCGGCCTGTCTCGTGTTGATAAAGGCTCGTCGACCGTGACGGACGGATCGACAGACCAGCAGGTACTAATTTCAAATGTGTACATGATGGTTATTCTGTGGTCAGTTGCTGCCATGGCAATTGTAAGATTCACTGGTGCGTGTTGGTATCTAGTCAGTCGCTGGTTTATTTAAATTTTGTTAGAATCTTAAGTTGTCAGGTCTGGTTTTTGATTTTGAAATGACTGCATATTTTTTCGTGATTGTTTTTATTATTCACAGCTGCTACGAAAGAAAGGTCTTGGCTGTCATACATCCTGCTTTAAGTCGTAGTCATATTTACTGTATCTCATTGGATAGTTGTATATTTACATGAATAATTACGTACAAAAAACCCTTCCCTCTACCAGGTGTAATGCGAACCCCTCTTGTAGTAGAATGGTTTATCCTGTAATGGCGTCCATGGTTTCTTGCCAGCCATCTTCTCGTCACGCGCCTTCTCGCGACGTTTGAGGGTCTCCGGAGTTCTCAGGATTATCTGAACATGATGTTCCCTCCGTGTAAGCATGGACGAACGGAAGCGTCCTTTGAAGTCCTCGACTTTGGCTCTGACCATCTTCGTTTTCGGCTCCTTCCCCGACCAAATTTGGTCGATGAATAAGCCTTCTTCAGGAATGCCGAGCGCTTTCGCTTCCTCAATGCCTTTGTAAAGGAGGTCCTCGACTCTCTTGCCGATTTTCTTGACACCGAAATGGCAGTGCGCGATGGCCTTGTGAATGGGCATCCGCCGCAACGAGCGCAGAAAGGGCGTGACTTTCTTGACGCTTCCCCTCTGAGTGTTTGACTTTAGCCATACACTGGGCTCAAGGAGCTCTTCGAGATTTTTGTCGACTTTGAATCTGTAGTTCTTACCGAAAATCAACGGGTTATCTTCGCCGGTCTTTTGCCGGAGATAGACGGCACGCTGCAATGGGCTCAGGTACATATCCAGCGCCGATTTAGGTGTGGGTCGGATGATTTCAAGTAGTTCCTCATCGTCCTCTGGTCTGGCAATCTTCGTTCCAGCACTGCTTTCCTCTCCGGTGGAGCTCTCCGCAGCTGCGGTGCCGTACTTGTCCAACTCAGCATTGAGCCTGTCTGTCTCAATTTGCTCGTCAGTCTTTGTTGTCTTCGAGAGGCGTTCTTCTTGGATCCGCTGAGCTTCGGCGTTCTGATCCAAGGTTTTGAAGACATCCGGCGTTGTGCTGGATTTAGGGGCCGCGATGTCGAAGAAGGAGGTGCCGTCGTCCTCGTTCCCAGGTTTGTTCCCGTTCTTTCCATCATCAGCGAGGCGCAGACTAGACGTGTAGCTTATACACCGCACGGCTATTTTACCCAGTTAGCGTCAAAACTACTCTCCAGCGAACTCCTTATGACCGTACCTTGAATACTCTCGCGAACAAATCGCGAAGGACGAAGCGGGGTCGTCCCGCGAGAAGCCGACACAATTGGCCGAGCAGCCACTCGACGCAATGGCAGAGCCGACAATGAGCGTGCAGCGAGCGCCATCTCGTGGTTTTTTGTGATCGTTTACGTCGCTGCGTCGTTCGTTCGCTGCCGTCTCGGAGAAGTATGATACATCTAGAACTGAAATTTTCATTTTCGTAAAATGTAAGCAGTTGAGGTGTTCGTGGCACTCTTGAGAAGCGTGTAAGCACAAAGGCGTTTGTAGCAAGTTGCATGACGTATGGGAGAAATAAAATGAGAACCCATGAACCGATTAGAACGAAATTTGACATACAACATTAGTCTGTTTCACACAATTCATTGATGTCCGATTCTGGTGATCCGGGTCGACAGACGGATGAGGAGAACCTTCCTGCTGTGTCCCCGTCACTGTCGCAGTCAGGGGACGACGGCGAACCAATATTCACTGAGGAAGATGCTGAAAGACTAGGATCTCTGATCGAAACAGTCTTGACCAACCCGTACAAATATGGAGCACATGTGGATCTTCTCGCGCTGCTGAAGAAGTCGGATTCTGCCGCGCTGGCAGATGAGCTACGCGACGAGCGCGAGCGCATCGCTGGCCTGTTCTTGATGGACGACAGGTTTTGGCGCGAGTGGCTTGAGGACGAGGCGAAGGCCCAAGAGAGCGACGGCGGCGGAGACGTCGATGGCAGAGCCATAAGCTTACTTGAATTGCATTCCCGCAGTGTGCGTGATCTACTTTCCGTCGATCTATGGAAACGGTATGTCGGGTTCCTGTTCCGCCAGAGCGAGCGCGAGAGTAAGCAGCAAAAGGACGACAACTTGCGGATGTTTGCCAAAGGCACAGTCGAGTCGGTCTTGGTTGATGCTGTTAATGCTACGGCATATTCTGTTCCTGACGTGAGTAATGCTGGTCCGATACGCATTTTTTTGGCTCTTGAGCTAACACCTCAAATCAATACAGAGCGATCAAATCTGGAGCATCTACCGTGATCTAAAGATGCGGGACCTGCAACAGAGCCCGACGCGGGACAGCGTTTCACTCATGAAGCGGTACTACCTTTCTCGTCTCAAGATACCGCACGCGTCTATTTCGGTCACTTTTTCGGACTACTCTACGTTCATAACGGAGCACGACAACCAAAACTACGAAAAGGAGCTTGTTGCAGCGAACAAGATTGTCCAGAACTCGCGGGACATCCTCTCCCGGGTGCAGAAATTTGAAGACTACCTTGCGACGACTCCAGACGACACAAACGTGTGGGCACAATACATCGACACCGCACGCGGTCTGCCTAAGAAGCTGGCAGATCCTGAATTCACAAAGTGCTTGTTCGAACGTGCTCTCCGGAGCGCCCCTACCATCGCCGCCATATGGGACACGTACATTTTGTACCTGCTGGAACTCAATTATTCAAGTTCGGAAGTCGACGCTGTATGCGAGCGCGCTGTTAAAGCCTGTCCCAGGTCAGGGCTGCTATGGTCCCATTTGATTCGCTCGCGCGACCGGTTCGGTGCTTCACTGGAAATAATCGAGGAGGCCAAAGATCGCGCATTTGCAACTGGACTGCTTGATGCCAACGCCGAAGAATATGCACATGTCGCCACCTCCTGGCTTGCGTACTTGCGGCACAAACTCGAAGACACGGGTGAAATCGACATGGAGGATGACGACCACAAAACGCTGTATTTGGAACAAGTCGAGCTTGTCGTTGCCTCGTTTGAGAAAACTTTCCCGATCAAGTCGCGCAAGGATTCAAAGTACATACTTCCGCAGATGTACATCTCTATCCTGACACGCTACGGCGAGGTGGAAAAGGCACGCGACCAATGGGAGTCTCTCACGCGACCGCACGCGCAGGAGTCTGCATTTTGGCTCCGACGAATAGAGTGGGAAAAGAGCCTGCCCGACTCTGCAAAACTGCGATACAACGAAATCAGCACGCTGTACCAGCACGCCGTGACGACGTCGAATATAGACTCGCCCGAAACAATGGCAGAGGTGTGGCTGGCGTTTGAGCGGGATCATGGAACTGCCTATGCCCTTGAGAAGGCGGAGATTAAGATCAAGAAGGCTGTGCGGATCGCCCAGCGGCGCCGGGCGGTTCGGGCGCAAGAACAGGAGGAGCAACATCACCATCAACAACATCATCACCATCAACATCAACAGCCACAATCGGAACAGCCGAGGTCGGATACACAGCAGGAACATTTCGAACATGCTGAGCAGCAGCCGCATAATGTGGATACCGCTATTGCTAGCTCGGTACCAGCTCCTCCGGCAAAACGCAAGGAGAATGGCGATGAGGTTTTGAACGGGTCGCTCAACAAGAAACAAAAGACGTCAAATGTTGGCGAGGCCCCTGTCCGTGACCGTGAACACACTACGGTCATCGCCGAAGGATTTCCTAAAGATGTGACTGAGGAACAAGTCACCAAGTTTTTCAAAGACGTGAGTTTCGTCTTAATATGTGCTCAATACGTTAATCTAGGCTAAGCATTTTGTTGTTCAATAGTGCGGCGAGATCAAAACGATTAAAATTGTGCAGCCTATAACTGGGGATGGAGCGACCGCAACTCTCGAATTCGACAGTAAAGAAGACGTTCTTGCCGCTGTGACGCGGGACCAGAAGCCATTTGCCTCCCAAACCTCTCACGTCGATGACGCCACAGCCGCAGCGATAATCACAGTGCGCGTCGGTGTGGACACAACCTTGTGGATCACGAACTTCCCGTCCGCGGCCGACGAGAAGTACATCCGGGCGCTATTCGAACCATATGGCGAGATCGTGGACGTGCGGTTCCCATCCCTGACTGTGAACAACAAGCGGCGGTTTTGCTATTTGCAATACAAGCGCTCCTCAGACGCGCGCGCCGCGCAGACGGCTTTGGATGATTCGCCGGCGCCGGACGTTACCGCATCTGTTGAGCTCGGCAACAGCTCGTCGACGGTGCCGACAACCTCCGCGACCACGACGAAGCCGGTCCGCAAATTAATCGTGAAGATCAGCGACCCAACGCAAAAGCACGGCCGCCGCGGCGCCGTCTACGAGGGCCGGGAGCTGTTCGTGCGGAACATTCCGCTGTCGATGAAAGAACCCGCCGTGCTGGACCTATTTGCGCGGCACGGCGCGGTCGCGCGCGTGCATTTGCCGAGCAGAGACGAGCTCTTCCACGCCCACCAGGGGTTTGGGTTTGTCACATATGAGACGGCAGAGGACGCGACGAAAGCGGTCGCCTTGCTGGACTCGTTCGAGGTGGCCGGCGGGAAGAAGCTGAGCGTCTCCGTCGCGGCCCCCAAACCTGCCGGCGGGAGTGGTGGGTCTCATGCCGCGGGCGGACGCGGCGGCACCGCCAGAGGTGGTGGCCGAGGCGGATTTTTCGGTCGCGGGGGACGGGGAGGGTTTCCTCGTGTCGGTGGGGGTCCCGCAAAAAGGATAGATGCCCGCCATTAGCTTTTATTTAGCTTTGCGACGATTTGTATATTAGGTAAATTCATATGATCAAACATAGTATGATACGTACTTCACCAAAACCATGTCTTCACCCCGACAAAATACAACTAGCAATAAATTGTGATATTTGCCGTTTCTATTGGACTTAAATACAATCTTACAATCTGTACAAATACATGTCAAGCTACGAAAGACAAACATTAGGGACAAACAAAACAAAATTAAAATCAGAGGCAATATCGCAAGCATATGCCACAGAACAAAAAAAGCGTTATATTCACATCTCCCAATCATCGTCGCCCTCACTCTGCATAAAAATAAAGCAAAATCAAAGGCGAGACGAGGCTGCACACATCTGCCAAAATGCTTTCGTTTTCTTCCATTACTGACTGTACTATGCCATATTTTGGTTTGGAAGCCCTTCCACATCTAAACCTTTTTCTTCACAAGCAGATTCTCCGCGCTTCGCTCTTCGTGAATGGCGATATCCTTCGGTTTGTAGTCCGAAAACAAATACTTGAGGACCAGCTCGATGGCCCAGCTGCCGGCGTAATCAACCACGATCGCGCCGCAGAGCTTGACGCGGAAGTCGTAGTCCATCGGCACGAGCTTCATGTTTTCGTTCAGGTCCGGGATGAGCTCGGCCGCGCCGCCGAGCGCGAGCGCGCCGGCCGCCGCGAGGCCGTAGTACATCGCCCTGTTCTCCGAGATGTTCTCGCGGAACGGCCGGCCCTGGTAGTTCACGGCGACGGTCGAGACCTGCTGGCCGAGCTGCAGGAGATAGATGGCCGTGTTCAGCAGCGACGGCGTGAACTCGGCCTCGAGGTCGATGTCGCCATCGCGGGGCTCGAGAATGTAAACGTGTCGCGTGACGTAGATCAGGGTCGCGATGTGGATCGCGAATTGACCCAGGATGGAACCCATGATGTAGAAGTTGAAAATGCCGGGCTGCGGGCGCTCCTTTGACAGCTTCTCGACGGCCTTGCCACGCGAAATGGAAAAGAAGCAGACGGACATAAGCATTCCGGAAATGGTCGCTTGTCCGTCTCCGAACTTGATGCCAGCCAGGTAGAGAACAGACAACGAATACGCGGAGATCAAGCAGTTCAGCGCCAGGATCTTGTACATCTGAATCGTCGCAACAAGCGTGCAGCGGCCCTGGCGGATCACGTGCACGATCGTGTTGACATTGCCGAGCTTGGACGTAAACGGCGCAGCCACGGACGCATCGCCGAGCTTGAGCGACGGCGCCTCGTCGTCCTCCTCTTCGTCGACAAAGCTCATCATCTTGTCCGCCAGCGATGAGGCCGCGGTCGAGGCATCGACGGCCTGCGGAATCGAGCTCGGGTTTGCGCCGGCGGTGGAATATGCCAGCTTCAATGCAACCTCGTCGACCGTGCCGCCTCTGGCCACTATGGCCTTGCGGTAGTTCGGATTGTTAGGTCCAGGAGGATACAAGTGCGCAATAGCGGGAGGCACAGGTGGGATCTTTCCGCCCCATCGGGCCATCATGTCGGATTGCTTTTGGTAAACATCCTTTAGCCTCTGGAACTTTGCGTTCTCTGCAATCTTCTTCAAGGTGTCTTCGGTTCCGTTCAAGAGGGCAACTCCGATATGGGCCTGCTTCAACGCACCGACATCATTCGTACCGTCACCGCACATGAGTGTCGTGTATCCGCCGTCCTTGAGCTGCGTCAAGATATATTCCTTTTGCGAGGGCGACACGCGAGCCCAGACCCACGTGTGCTTGATGAGATCCCACACGTGGTCGTAATCGGCAAACTTAGCCAGCGCATAACCAGTCACACAGATATCGTACCTGCTGAAGTATTCCTCGCCAATAGGGAGCGTCGGATTGACTACCTCGACGAATGTCTCGTCAACGTTTCGCCAGACAAGCTCATGCTCGCCTCCGTCCGTGCCATCTTCAGGGGCATCGAGAATCAAGACGTCACGAGTGACAATCTCGACCTCGTGCGCGACGTGGACAGCAGTCAATGGGTTGTCTCCCGTGATCATAACAACACGGTGGCTCGACTCGTTCAGCATCTTGACCGCGGCGATGGCATCCGGCTTCAACGGACAGTTGAACACAAGGAATCCAGCAAAGTGCAAACCAACCTCAACCTCCTCTCGCGAAAAGTTATTGATCTTGTTTATACTCAAGTCATCCTGGAGGTATCTGTATCCGAGCGCGAGCACACGCGAGCCACGGCGAGTAAAGTACTTGTACGTCTCTTCATATTTCGGGGGAATGGTTTTCAGCATATGTCGCAATGTCTCAGGCGCACCCTTCGCGCTAATAAATGTCTTGTTGTGGCTTGTCGCAATGCTCGACGACCGCTTGAGTGCGGACGAGAACTGGAAGCGGCGAAGAATGCGGACTTTGATCTGAGGACCACTTGGCTTGTTCGACTGGAGAGTATCGTTCTTGCCGATGGACCATCCAAGAGACTTCAAAGTTGCCTTCTCCATTGGATCACCGACAATATCGCCCTCATCCAGTCTAACCAACGCATGCGCTGTCGCAAGCACCAGCGTAGTATTAGCCTCGACCTGCTTGACATCCAGCAACTCGGTCGGAGACTCGGTCAGGCCTGCAACACCCTCAACAACGAGATCTTCACCGGTCAACGTTCCAGTCTTGTCGAAGCAGCAAACGTCGACGCGTCCGGCAAACGGAATTCTGAAAGGCTCGGTACAGTAAATAGCAAACTTGCCGAGAGAACCCAGCGAGGAATTGACAGCCATGGAAAGTTCCATGGGCAACTCGGGAGGCACGACAGAAGTGATGATGATGATGCAGTCCAGGAGCAACTTTGAGCGCTTGCGGTCCACCTTGACGCCCTCGGTCCAAACGTACCAACTGGCGGCAATGGCGAAAATGAGCAAGAACAGAATGAAGAACAGGGCTTCGACATTGCCCGCGCCGACACGTTCAGTAGAGAAAATCATGGTGCGGACAAGACTGCCCTGGCTGGTCTCGAATCCAGTCCTCGTGACGACCGCAAGAGCTCCGGCATCGGGAGCTGGCGGCACATGAAGGTTCGTAGGGGCTGTAATCTGAAGCACTTTCGTACCGCCATATAGCAACGAGTTCTTGTCAAGACCCTGAATATCAAGGTCCTCTTCGGCAGGACGCAAGAAGACAGATTCCTTAAGCAAAGGCGTCGATTCACCAGACAACATAGCCTCGTTCACGATAGCCGCGCCGTTGATCAACAAGAGATCGCAGGGAAGTCCAGAGTCATCCTTTGTGCGAACGATAGAGACAAGATCGCCAGGAAGCAGAAGGTCCGTCTTTATCTCGATCCACTCGCCTTCCCTGTAGACGTAGATATCGTACGGCTGAATACCCATCCCTCGAAACTCGAGCATAGTCTTCTGACGACCGTACACGACCGTGGACTCGAACGTGACCAGCATGAACAACGAGAAAAGAGAAAAATACCACAATTCGTCCATGAGCCAAAGGGCGATGCAGAACACCTGGAAAACGAAGAATGGGGCGACCGCATGCTCGTAAAAGAGCTCGAGGAAGGTCGGCACTGGAATGTCGAACTTGTTATCACCAAACTTCTGACGAAGGTCGGCAATGCCATCATTGCCCTTTGACTGCTGGAAATCCTTAATCTTCAGAACCGAGTCGATTGGATAGACGGGGGGATTAAACGTTTTGGTCTCTGGGTCGAAAATGAACCGTCTCTTCTGGAACAAAAACGAAATCTCCGTATGGCCACGAGTCTAGGAAAGCTGCAATTAGCACGATTACAGAAAAAGATCCCGATAGGCATGGAAACTAACCCTGATGTGCTTGAGCTCACAGATGGCGGGCTGTCCTGCATTTGCCACGGGCATCACGCGGATCAATTTCGCCTTGGTGGGGCTCGACGCCTTCATTGTCGTGAACTTGGCCTTAACATTGATACTCCAATGCGTCATGAGCCAAAGAAGTGCCTGAAAAGATATGATCGTGCCGAGAAACACGAACGTCCATTCTGACCCATTGATGTACTCTTCGTAGTGAAGGAAGTAGAAGTATCCGAACAGAGGATACAAAAAGAAAAAAGGCCAGATAAAAGTCCGAAGCACAAGAGGCAGAGGATCGTGTAAAGACGCGTCCGCCACCCCGAGATTGGGAACTAATGACGACGCCCTAAAACAAAGGAGGTTGAGAATTAGCTGTTCTGTGCTGATGGATGAATTCTCTGTCTCTTCACCGACACATCTTAACAGGCCGTGTATGAAAACCAAAGAAAGGAAAAGAAAATGAGTGAATAGTAATTACATTACAACAATCGCTCTCTAGTCAAAAAGAAACTGCCTCTCGCAAAATGCAGTTGCAGTTTAGAGAATAATAGGTGAACGCGAGCAGTCCGTGGATTTCGAAGTTAACAGGCTGTCTCGACTTATATCAGACAGCCGCCGAGCCTCCTGGCAATTGTGGATACTCGAGAGTTCTAAACTGGTATGAAAGCAACTGGTCTTGTGTGCGAGCGACCGTGCTATTACTTGGTACTTTGTTCCCCGATTTAATTTAGTTTTAACTTCAACTTAAAGTGCGTGGCCAAAGTTAACTATGAGAAGAAGTCGGTGGAAAAGGGACGATTCTTTCTGAGCTTCGATTACCAGCTGAAGAATGAGCGATAGAAATTTCACCGTCAGACTTCGAATGACTATTATCGTAAAGGACTACATTGCACAGTAGGCCCTTGGCAATATCACTTCTCATGTAGCTGGTCTGTAGGTTAATTAGAGGACCAGCCAGTTTGAATTGAACTCAGCAGCTCGGGACGGGAACACGCCCAAAGCAAGTCCATGGACAAGTTAAGTTAAAGTAGTATTGACATTTTATTATTACACAAAAACGAAATGACTCGTTGATCGTTAAGTGGAGCGTATACAAATTATTTTCCTGCCTGAGATTGATTTTGAATTTTTTTTCTACATTCAGTATCTCTCGTAATATCGACTTCTTATATGTATGTACTGTGATTGATTATGCCAAGACCTTGTCAAGGCAGTCCAACGTCTCATTGCTGATATGTCCCTGGTTGTATAAGTACCTGTGAAGCGAAGCGACAAGCTGTATTTGCTCGGACAAAGTCAGGCTCTGGATTGCGGTCTCCAATACGTTTCCGACCCGAAGATGGTGTGTCTAAAAACAGCGATGTTAGAACGAATTTGACTCAGAAACACGAGCAAACGAGCGATCGGACGTACAGCAACAAAACTATCGTAGTACATGTATGCAAAGAAGCCCATCAAGAACTGGCAATCCATGCGGTCAGTGATGCCGCCGTGTCCCGGAATCGTGTCACCAAAATCCTTGATCTTGAAAGTCCGCTTCAATCCTGACGCGAAGAAGCCACCGAACGGCGCGATGAGGGATGCGAAGGTTGCCATGACCATGACGTGGAAGTGAATGGGTTCGATCTCGTACGACTTCCTGTGGACGATGTCTACAAGGAAGTTGGGTACAGCAAACGTCTCTTTCACGAAAACAGGGTTCGGTTGGCAGTCGATACCGCCATTGAACGCATTTGCGGAAAAGTCCTGGAAGACAGCAACGTCAGCATGAAAAGAAGCCGAGGCATGATTGTTCAAAACGACAAATACTCACCATGATCGGACAGATCATATACTTCCACTTGATCAAAAAGTGGCTTAGAATCATACCAAAAATAATCGTTGAAATCCAAGCCCCGATAAATCCTTCGACTGTCTTCTTGGGCGAGATCTTGATCAAAGGCGTCCGGCCAAACGTGATGCCGCAGAGGTAGGCGAAAATGTCGTTTATAATTACAAGGGAGGCGGGCAAGAAAAACCAAAACAGGCCGTTGAAAATGTTGTTCATGATGAATTGGGCCTGGACGACGACCAAAAGCAGGGTCACATGCGTGAACGCAAACTGGGCAAACTGCGACTTGTAATGGCCCTTCTCGAGAGACGACACGAAGATCATAAATCCTAAAGACGCAATTAGCAAAAGTCGAACGAACGCCGGCTCAAGTCATGGGCATAGCATTACCGATAATGTAGAGCATGTACGAAATGAATCGGTGATGAGTCGCGAAGGGCAACAGATACGAGTCCACAAGAACAATATGCTTGAAATAATAGATGACACTTTCGCCGTAGAGAAAATAGATCGTAGTTGCCAAAAAGTACCAGTTGATAACCTTCCCGTATGGCAGCTTCTTCTCTATGGCGGGCTCACTGGCGAGCGCGATGACTTCTTTGAAGGTCACTATCTGTATCAAAGTAACAAGTGCCATAATCCAGATGTGGCCAGCGCCGAGCAGAACGAAAAAGCCTGCAATCATGACAATTGTCCATATTGTTCGAACAATAAAATTCTGCTTCTTCTTCTCTTTTTCGGACTATGGCAAAGTCAGCAGGACTGCATGTTGGCGCGCACGGCGTGTCCACTTATGAGCAGTCACGACAGCAACTGGACCAAGATGGAGGCGCAAAAAAAAATAAAAAGAATTTTACATACAGCGGCACTGTCTTTTGAGGTTGCGATCGGGGCCTCTGTGGAAGCTGAGGAGCCGTTGGTTTGGTTATGACTGCTTTTCTTTTTGCCGTGGTGGCTCTTCGCCGGGGAGGAAGTCGCGGCGGCGGCAGAGACCTGCAGGCCGGAGGTCGTTCGTTTCGGGGCCATCAGTGGCCGCGTTCAATGGAAATGAGGTTGGACGTTGGGATTATCTAGAGACGGCGTCGAGAGGAAAGTCGTACTTCGAGATGCGACCGAGCGTGGATAGTGTGTATGTCTGATATGTACGGCGATGGGGCAAGAAAGACAACGAAACGTCAGCTTCGCTGAGGGTCCATAAAATATCCAAAACACTCTGCCAGGATAAGAGCTTTAAGGTTTAGACTAGAAAGACCAACGAAATTTGCCGCGCCTTTTAGCGTTTTTCGACGCACTCTAAATTTTCGGCAAGAGTTCAGCCCCGAGGCCACCGAGGTCAGCGTAGTTCAACGTGGCAGTCCGTGAAGATATATTACCTCGTATATATGTATATATTTACTACAAATGCAAATGTGAAAGACATGAAAAACCGCATATACCGCCGAAAACGCCCCAGTAAGACCCAATACATTCCATTTTCAAAACATCGCTGAACCCGCACAGCACCCTTACGCATCAGGCACAAAGACGGTCAAGCTGCATTATTAACCGGCTCTGAAAGTCTTGAACGAAGGCCGGCGATATTCGTGAAATCACAGCTTCGAAGTCTTCGTAAGTGCTTCCAGTGAGGTCGCTCTGTCGCTGGAAAATGGTGTCAGGCGAGTGTATGCTCTCGATCTGTGGTATCACGTCAGTATCAGATCCAAACTAGCAATGACGCAAGAGAAGGATGGGGCATAGCTTACAGTCCAGCCGCGCTGTGAGACTGACAGCCTAACCTGCGTGCCTTCCTTCGTACAGACGTCGACTTCGGTCGCGAGTGCTGACGACAAAAGTGGCAGTGGCACGACGGTCAGCATGGACGAGTATTCGTAAGCCAGCGACGCGATATCCTCGGACAAAAAAGTGTCGTTAGCGGTGGCCATTACTGTTATCGTAAGAGACGGCTGATCTGTCCAGGAAAAAAGGCGCCGACAGTGGCCTTTAAGTATGAAATAAGGCCACGCGTCAAATGTCGGGAAGGTGCTTGTTTGGGAACGTCGACCTCGCATTTCGCAAAGGCCGCGCAAACAATTAATTTGAGCCGCGCCACGCCCGGCAAACTCGCACCGGTTTAGGGTTATGCCTGCCAAATTATTTTGCGCCAGCTTTTCGAGTCTCGGACTACGCAGCAACTAATCTTCCGTCGAACATACAATGCCCGTATTGGACTACGCCGGAAAACTGGTCCTCGCACCTATGGTACGTTCCAGTGTTGCTGCGGACTCTTTTTTTTTGGTTCGACTTCTAACCGGCTGAAAGGTGCGCACGGGAGAGCTTCCCCTTCGCCTTCTCGCCCTGAAATATGGCGCCGACCTAGTGTGGTGTATGTCTGCCCGTACATGTACCTATTATCTCCGGCGTGGTACAGACCAGCTGACTGTGTTATCTCTGTGCAGCTCCAGAGCTTGTTGACAAGAAACTGATTGGCTGCAAACGGGTTGTAAACGGTGCGTTTTAATATTTGCGTATCGAACACATTTGGCGCATGCACTGACGACATTTGGTTTCATTCAGAGAAAATCAACTGTATAGACTACATCTCTCAAGTGGCGAACAAACCTGCGTCGGTTGTCTTTCGCACTCATTCTGTGAAGGAGCGCAATCGCCTCGTTCTTCAGCTTGGAACGGCGTCTCCTGACCTGGCAGTTCAAGCCGCCACTCTGGTGGCTCAAGATGTCGCCGGCATAGACGTCAACTCCGGCTGCCCAAAGCATTTTTCCGTACACTCCGGCATGGGCGCCGCGCTTCTGCGGACACCGGATAAGCTGGTCGCTATTTTGGAAGCTCTTGTTTCGCAAGTTGGAAAGCCGTACGACATTGGGATATCCGTCAAGATCCGGATTCTGGAAACTCCCGAGCAAACGTTTGATCTCGTCAGGCGTTTGTGTCTGACCGGTATATCCGCACTCACAGTGCACTGCCGGATGGTGCACATGCGGCCGCGTGAGCGCGCTATTCGGGAGGCTTATTTGGCAGAAATTGCAGAGATATGCCATGACAACGGCGTGACATGCATTGCTAATGGCGATGTCGAATGCCGCGGAGATCTTGAGCGACTGAAAGCGAAGTACGGCGTGGACAGTGCCATGATTGCAACGTCTGCCGAGACAAATGTCTCGTGCTTTGCTGCTCAGGAAATTGGGCAGTTGAAGGAAAGCAGAGATGTCGCGAGCGAATATGTGGATACTGCGATTAGCGTGGATAACCACATTTCAAACACGAAATACGTTTTGTTGCAAATCATTCCCGGCAAGTCGAAGGAGCGCGTGCAAATTACTACGTCGAGAACGTACGAGGATTTTATACGCGTGCTGCGGCCTGCTGAATCCGTCTCTGCGCCTTCACCTCAAGCCGCCATGCAAGGAAGTTCAGGCGGGCAGATGTTTCTAAAGAGGAAGCTTGACAAGATTGATGAGGTTCTGGAGGACACGAACAGGAAGATTCAGAGCCGCGTTACGCTATCCTCTACTGAGGGCGTGGCACAGTCCGCAACCGCTTGAGGAGCTAGTCATGAACACATTGCATTGCCTGCGGAGTTTTGACGTTTTCGTTGCATCCATTTTGAATAAAAGTTAAGTTAGTTGCGAGGAAATATCAGCTAATTACAAATTGAATATCTGTTGTACAGTATGGGAATAGAAAATGAGTGACAAATCGAAGATTATTGCATAGCCTTAGACGAGCTGGTACGCAAAAACGGCGGCAACAATCGCGCCAAGGCCAAGCGACCATCCGACAGGCTGGTGGACTGGCTCGGCAGCTGCAATAGACGAAGTGGATACAACAGATGAAGATGACGGACTCGCTGTCGACTCAGACGAGGACTCGGACGACGCTTCCGACGCGCTGGAAGACGAAGCTCTTGAAGAAGAGATCGTAGATGTCGTGAAGGAGTTTGACGTAGGAGAGGGAGATGCGGTGGACGAGGCCCCTGTCGAGACGGTAGCGATTGAAGACGAGCCGGCCTCGGTACTGGCTGCACCCGCGCTGGAGATTTCCGAACTCGGGGCGACCGATGCCGTCACGCTGGCGGACGCAAACGTGAACGAGTCCGTTGCTGCGGTGCCGGAGAATGAAAATGACGCCGCTTCAAAGCTCAGCGAGGAATACAAATACGAGGAGAGAGAGTAATCGGGCACCGTGTACAGAGTTGAATATGCGCCATCGCTATAGCTGGAGCACACAGACGCGAGCTCCTGGATTGCCTCCTGGTCATTGTATCCGTTGCAGGACAGGCATTCAGCGTACTGACTCTGCTTGGAGCAGATGCAGCCGACATATTGGCCGAGGTTGACGACACCGGTCTCCGAGTTATAGTACTCGTTCGGGCAAGTGTTGCTTATTTCGAGCGCGAGAGCCTGGCATGAGGAGACGCAGTCGCCGAGGACGGTAGTCGAGTAGAGAAGTGTCGAGAGACCCGTCGTAAGAACAAGAACGAGTGAAGAGCGAGCGGGCGAGAAGATCATTTTTTGCTTTGTGTGAACCGGCAAGTGCGCTAGGAGGACGTGAGCAGGAGGACGTGAGCAGGAGGACGTGAGCAGGAGCACGGCGGGGATGCGCGATCCACGGACGGGTACTTATGAGCAGGAGAGGAGCAGCGCGTTCGCATCACCATCCCAGCCGAAAGCCGGCCGGCTGCAGCCAGCCAGCCAACCCTGGTGGGCGTCTGCCCTGCCATCGCCCGTTCGTCGCCGTGCCGACCAGCAACAGGAGATCGCAATCTCGGCTAGCAAGCGGCCACCGCAGTCCTCAACAGGTCCCTGCACGGCGCGTTCTTTGTTTTCCTCGAGCCGCGTGACGGCGACGTCCAAATACAGACGCACCCCGCAAAATGTCACGTGACAGGGCGTGGCCGTTGTTCGTCGCGAAGCGAGCGGCAGGAGTCACATCGCGTCGTCCTCGTCATCCTAGACACGATTATTATCGCGCGCGGCTGTGCTGCTGCAAATCGTACATACATACTCGCCATTGACTCTGCTGGGTCGCCTGTGGGAGGCTGGTTATAAACAGACACGCTGACGCGTCCTGCCCGGGCGAGAGAGATGGCTGCGGCGAGACGAGAGACACAGCCGCGCCATCGCTACCCTGATTCGGCCTGAGTCGATCGTGGGACGGCTGAAAATAGTACAACCCAACGACGTATCGTAACTTGGCAGCGCTTGCCGATTCTCCCTTGCGGCTGTCAACCGAGATCTGAACCAGTACAGGCGCGACCTCATCGTACGTCCTGCCGAATGGTAGTTGCATGTAGTTCAACACTAAGACTGCCGTCCACATTGTCCTCCGCGGAGCCGAAGCCAGACGCGCAATAATGACCGCGAAATCTTCAGTGCAGCCTTCGGTGCAAGGCACGTCACCGTGGCAATCGCAAATCTCAAGGAATGCTAAACGCCGATTGGCTGGAACACCATTTGTAGTTAATTTATTGTTCTACCCCAAAGGGACGACAACTTGACCCTTGAGATATTAAAAATGAACTTTGTTCATGACAGTTCGAAAATTTCCGAGCCGCATTGCCAAATTCGAACGTGCCCTCTTCGCTCAACCAGCCAGCGCGCGCCATTTCGAAGTATCAACGAGCAATTGCCCTCGAATTGGCATATTGCATGACCTGGCTATTAACAATGGGGAAAATTACTACTTATTAATTGCCCGAGTCGGTTGAGCAATGGACATAGCAACCGTAGCTGCCGCAGTGTTTGTTCTCCAATGTCTTTTCTTGAACCGGCCATATTCACTCTCTCATGACAGTGTGAGCTAACCATACTTTGCAGAGCGGGCGGAGTTGGCAGTGCCGTAGTCTTTCATCCACGTAAGTCGTTTCATATTGCTATACTGTCTGGTTTTTGCACGATACTGATTCTCTCTGTCTGCTTGTCGCAGTCGACACTCTTCTTGTTCTTCGGCAGACGTCTGTAGCCAAGGGCTATGCTATACCGCTCGCCCATTATTGGCGCGGCGTCACGGTCTCGGCAATGTTTTCGACTCCTGCCTTTGCCGTTTATCTTGTCTCCTACCGCCAGGCAAAGAAAGAACTCGGGTCACAGTTTGGACCAAATTCAGCATCAACATACATTCTGTCTAGCATTTTTGCAGAGGTTAGGCTGCTCCCGTGTTCTTGCCATGGGCGGCTTTAAGTTTGACTGACTCTGTCGCCTATAGATCACGAGCAGCGTTTTTTGGACTCCAATGGAGGTAATAAAGGGCCACATGCAACTAAAAGGCGGACCGGGTATTGTGTCCAGTCGGGAAATAGTCCGGAAAATATACGCCGAGAAGGGCTTGCGCGGATTCTTTCGCGGATATTTCATGGTAATCCTCGCAAAATACAATTTCGTCTTCGTTGCGACTATGACTTTCTGACCTTATATTCGCAGAGCCTAGGGATGTACACTCCAAGCTCCATTTGCTATTGGTACGTCTATGTAAGTCTTCTGCCTTGCGGTCACCTATACCATTTCGCTGTTTTTCCGCTGTTTTTCAAACCTAACAATCGATGCAGGAAAACTTGAAAAGACACTTGAGGTCATATCAAACTTTCATGGGATTGCCGAGCGCACCACCACAAGATGATTCGTCAGGGTCCATAGCGGCGGGCCCGAGAGAACTCACCGCATTTGAATATGGACTTGCCTCATCCATTGCCACAGTAGGCAGCGAGACCATCTCGAACTTTTTGGACGTCATCAAAACACGACAGCAGCTGGCTCTGTCCGACGAAATAAAGCATTTACGACCGGACGACACGAGGGGACCATTAACAGTCGCTCGGAATCTTATTGCAGAGGCCGGCATCTGTCGCGCGCTTGTCAAGGGTCTTCATATCAGACTGCTCTATGCCCTCCCCTCCAGCGTCCTGACTATGGTCATTGTCGAATCTATAAAGCCAGATTTTGACGAGGACTTCGGCATTTGATAGAAAAAAACGTCGCACCGACAACGTTTTGAACAATATAGATATAGAAGTGTTCACATTGCAATCCTCCACTTTGTTAATAATGCAACCCTATGCATGACTCCAGCCACGAGGCAATCCTTCTACTTAGCAATTCCCTTATGTCAAATCACACTTAAAAAGCATCAGATTATCCCCAGCATGCATACATTTACTGTATTGAACGGATGGTCAATCAGCAGAAAGTTACAGTATAAAAGAAAGATACAAACGAATTTCCGTGTTAAAGAACAGATTCTGAATAGCGGACAAGAGCTGGACAAGAGGGAACTATAGCGGAAAGCTATACGAGAGTCTGATAGTACTGAATTGAC
>JAKTPS010000183.1:0-24605 GCA_030556275.1 Lipomyces sp. NRRL Y-27488 | reverse complement strand
ATTTTAGTACATAATTTATTTTATTTTATTATTATTAAAATAATGAATTTCAACATCTACCATTTGCAGAATTGCCAGCTTTTTCTCATAACAAGTTGCTCTGATGGCTGAGAAGAATCGCATTATCTTGGGTGAGTATGATTTACTGCTGGGATCAGCTACCCTTAGCCTTGATAATTGCCTCCTAACAAGCCATAACAGGATGCATGACCTTTGGTCCTGCCAGTTCTCCTACGACTCGTATTACAGATCTGGAAGAAACAAAGAAGATTTTCCAGTATCTTAAGGAGGAGGGATACAACGAGCTCGACTCGGCTCGTGTGTACGCCGGCGGGGAGCAGGAAGCATGGACTGCGGCAGCGGGATTCAAGGACGTGTATGATTTTGACATTGCCACGAAGTGCCTTCCTCAGGGACCTGGAACACACTCGGAGGCCATATTGCCAACGCACCTCGAGAAATCGCTTCATGAATTAAAGGTCGACAGTGTCGGGGTGTATTATCTCCATGCGGCTGATCGCACTGTTCCTTTTCTGGAGACGTTGAAAGTCATTGACAAATATTACAAGGAAGGAAAGTTCAAAATTTTCGGAGTTTCAAATTTCACAGCTTATGAAGTTGCTGAGGTTGTTACTTTGGCGCGCGATCATGGGTTGGTCAGGCCTACTCTATACCAGGCGCGGTACAATTGCCTTTCCCGCGACGTCGAAGAAGAACTGTTTCCGGCTCTGCGCCATTATGGGCTTGACGTCGTTGTCTTTAATCCCGTTGCCGGCGGATTGTTGTCCGGCAAGTACAGCAAGTCTGCGGCTCTTCCTACTAGCGGAAGATTCGCTGCTGTTGGTTCGCAAGGTGATCTCTACCGTTCGAGGTACTTTAAGGATGTCTACTGGGATGCTCTGGATTTAATCCAGCCCATTGCTGACAAGTATTCTATCCCACTGCTGGAAATCTCGCTCCGTTGGCTAGTGCATCACTCGAAGTTAACCCTTGGCGCAGCTAAAGGACAGAAGGGCGATGGCATCATTATTGGTATCAGCTCGATCGATCAGCTGAAGGGAAATTTGGCCGCTCTAGAGCAAGGTCCATTGCCGGAGGAGATCCTCCTTGTTCTGGACAAAGCAGCTAAGATGGTCAGGTCAGATATTATGCCGTACTGGTGGGGAAAATTGGAGTATACTTATGACATATGATTGAGTCGAAGTGTACTCTGATATTTTCGTGTTTTGCATAAACCATCTTGAAAGAGAGAACCGTGCTTTAGTTTGAGTTGCGGTGTACTGTTTTGTATGAATCGTCTTGACAGAGAGAACCTTGTTTTAGTTTCGACGTTTTAGTTTGGTCAGGGAAGGAAAGAATCAAATGTTGTCGCGTTTTCTTCTCGCATACTTCTATCTGAGGGTTCGCCAAGGAGACAGTTGAATACGATCCACTAGTTTGAAAATTGCTAGTAATTGTTATGAGCCCATGGTTAGTTGGCGACACCCCCTGATATAGTTGGCCAAAATATTCAGAGGCGGAGTTGAAATATCCTCGAAGTATACAATCGTCTATAACTGCCACAAGCTGCATCTGATTCCTAGAATAGCCTCGTAAACTGGCGCGTTTAACTGGCACAAGGACAGATAAACTTTAAGTTTCGTCTACGCGTTTCACGCGTTCTTTTTGAGTTCCATTGTTGTACTGGCCAAACAATATTACTCCCTCCTGCAGCCTTACTTTCTGTGAGGAACCACATCTGTTGCATTTCTATAGCACAAATGGATCAAACCAGCGATGATGCAATGGCCGGCTCGGGATTCTCTTTCCAATTTAAATTAGCATTGGTAATGCTTTAGTTCACAACATTCTACGGCGGCTTTCACCTTGGTACCACTCTTACTGATTCTATATTTTTACAGGCAATCGGCATTGTCAGGTCGAAACCTCAGTTTACTACTTTTGAAGGAAAGTATTAGAATGAGGATTGCATGAATGACAATCGACTGAACTGATATCCGTGGATATAGAATACCGCCTGCAGATCTTAGCAAAATTACTAGATCCGACTGAGTATTGGAAGACGCGGTACGAAGATTTAAAGGAACAAGTTGCGGATTTGAAGGCCAAGATCAAAACCGAAGACAGAAAAGACTTGCACGGGACTGTTTTCAAAAACGAGTCAGACGTCGGAGGGCCATTTGAAGCTATTCGTCGGATGCAGGACGGCGGATGTCAGACTGATGGTCATGTGCAGACAAGCTCAAGTATTACGGACGATCGCTACGGAAACACAGCTCCGCTACTATGCTCCGAATATATAGAGCGGATACAGCACTTACAAGAGTTTCAGTACGGTAAGCAGTATGATGTCGAAAACATCTGAAGTCAAGTGCTAAGTTGTACTAGAGTCTAGGGAGATATATCTCGCGGTGACCACATTAGCCGGCAACGAATTAATAGATCGCAATACAGCTACTTCAAGCTTATCAACCATTGACGACTACGTTTTGTCCAGAAACAGCAATGGTTCGAATTTACTGGTTGAACAGTCAAATAAACTTGAACAGTTCATATTGCGCATTATACCAATACTTTTGCAACGGCTTGTTCAGGTCCCACGAGTTCTCACTTGCTCAAAGCGTCAATTTCGCGAGTCTTGTATATGTCGCACTGTAGCCATGCACCGCCTCATCATAATGCTTTTGCAATTGATATCAAAAATAGTCTGCAAGGAAAAAACCATTTCCAGCAGCTCAGGACTTTTGAACGCATGTCTGAAGGCTCTGATGGATTCCGCATTTATTGCCCCGATAAGGAAATGTGTGTGCATTAGGTGATGTACGAGACTTGAACTAACAGTCTATTTATACAGATACAATAATTGCCGTATTATATTTCATTCTTCGCATTTTGAGTAACACGGAGGCTTCAATAATTTCCGACTCTCTAGCAATCGAAAAGGGAGGGCAGATATGTAAAGTCTATATGGCGCTACTACAGTGCTTTACAAAATATGAGCGGTCCGAATATTTTGGAGCGATGCGGCACGAATTTGAAAAAGTTCTCTTTTCTCCAGCCGTGGAAAAGAACTATGCTTTGGTCGTGCGAGCTTATTGTGCAATTGAGTGGCGGAATGGATTACCCCAGTTGAAGTGGAATATGTAATGGATGTTTTGCTCTGTTTGCAGTTGCTATTATTTGGCTCACGGTCCTCTAGCTCATTTAAGGAATCATTTAAATTTAGATAATAAAGGCGATTATTGCTCATGATCAACACAGCAAAGACGCTAATTACAAAGAACAAAAAAAATCAAGTTTCCCCATAGAGTACATCCAAGACATAGCATGCAAACCAACGCCAAGTAACCAACGTAAATGTAGCGCCAAATGCAACCAAAGCGACGTCTTAAGTCTTAAGAAGACCGTTCGAAGACAGCAGAAAACCGCAAGAAAATTTCGACCTAAATACATTAGCACCAACCTCCTTACTGCATTGGGCTGGACATACCGTTGAAAGAAAAAGGGAGATAAAAATGAGGACAATGATGATCCATGTAATCTCTAGATGAAATAAGAGTGAGAAGGACTCAAGGACTCAACAACAAACGGCAAGCGTGGCCACTTTACACGTACTGGACATATTTGATTTGGCAATTGTGTCTGCTAAGAGTTCGGCAAGGTCTATGAAAACTCTGCTTCTATGATTCAAGACCTTTGTGCGCTGCTTGATTTCCAAGTAGTCCCTGATGGCGCAATAAAAATCATGCATTCCAGGCTCCTCTTCCCAAAAAAGTTGGGGCACATCAAGTACACTGCTGCTCAGGTTCACGTCGACGCGCAGACGAAAAAGAAGACCTTCGACTTTTAAGATGTCTTCTCGGGTGAGATTTCCAAGCTTTCCTTCCGAGGCAAGCTTTTGCGGTACAATCTCGAGCTCCAGCATCGTGATTGTTTCGATGCGGGTTTCAAAGTAAGACAACTTCGTTGACTGTGCGATGGCGTGGCACATAGTCAACTTGTGCATGATCTCCGAGCTTTCGCCATACGGCCGCAGCGTAATAACGTCGTTGTAGATCTGGGGTTGGAGTGTGCGCGAGTAGACAAACGAAAACATTTCGGTCTCGCGCTCTCTTTCGGGAATAGATTCGACTTCCATGCCAGCACTCAGATCGCTGTCGGCAAGTGCGATGTCCGCGAGCACGTCGCGTTCTTGTTGTTCTGTAAAATTCCAGAATACCAGCACTCCGTACTGGAAAACAAATAGTTCTGCCTTCAACGAAAGATCGGCATATCCAATGGCCGCGTTCGCATCTTCATCGAGCCCTCTCTCTTCAAATTCTTCCTCCGGCAATTCCTCCTCAAATATGTCGACCATGTCGCGCCCAGCTGGAAGGCCATCATCAACGCTCTCGCCTCTCATTTCAGCACCATTGACGTTAGGATCGTCCTGTGTTGTAGGTATTGCACTACCGCCTGAGCGAATTCGAAAGTCGCCTTGTCCCGACTGAAGCGGACGTATGTAAGGCAAATATAACGCTGCGTCCGGACTGCCCTTTCCAAATAGTCTTACGTCATTAACCATATGCCACCGCGCGGCGAACTTTGAGAATTTGTTCAAGTCGTATGACTCTGCCGTGAGATAGGCAGTCACCCTCCTGTTGTCGTCTTCTTCCGAGGCTGGAACGCCAGCCCCAGACTCGGACGAGGACGATGAAGACTTCGGTTGATCTGGGATTGGAAGATATATGACCTTCTCCTCACGCCACTGATCGTTATCCTCATCGGAGTCATCAGAAAAATCATCATCATCGTAGTCTGAATCGGCGTCACGCTGAGAGCGTGACACATGGTTGAGTCGGCGGCGGTACAGTGGACTCTCCGCAAGAGCAGTCGATATGACGAATCGTGGATCACGAGCGCCATAATCACCAGGGAGACTCCCTCCTTTCTGCGACGTCGGCAGTGTCTCCGCCAATGCAACTGAGGAACTACCTCGGTCCGAAGTGGCCGAGTTTGCCGGATTTTGGCGTTGCGACGATAGAATGCCGCTTTCGCCGTGTTCAGCTAAAAGTCTGCTCACAGGCGAAAGGATAGCTGGTGAGCGGTTCGATTGCCCCATAGTCACGAAATCCACTTGCGGTGCGAAATAGTCCACTAATGGGCGAGGAGGTCAAGATGGGTAAGCTTTTCCTGCAAGTCGGGATAATCTCTTTCTCTTTGTGCAACGCAGTCACCGTTATCACATCCAACGGCGGAACAAATGTGATAACGGTGACAAGCGTTGCATAAGGGAAAGACGTCACTTGCTTTTGCAAGAAAAACAGGGCAGACGACAGGTTGGGAAACGAAGCTGCGCCGCCTGATCCGCGGCTCATGGACTGATACCAAAGCCGCACAGAGCCGCACAGAGCCGCACATCATGTTGCAGCGTGCAAAATTCAATCATCGTTGTTAGCATCGCTGCTCAGACAATTCAACGCCATGATGGCCTTGGAACCGCGCGACGAGTTTACATCCGGATGGATAAGACTATCTTGAAGGTACACTGCTCTATTAAGGGCTGTGCTTGCAGTGGGTATTTAGTACTAATGCGTATACACCTTCCGGTTGCTCTTGCCGAATCAGTGACAGAGACTGGCTGTTAGGCCAAACTACTTCTGCAGGTTTTCGTAAGATATTAAAGACGCCGTAGGCGACCGACCTCATTGCGAATTCTTGGGGTGACTTAGGATCCCGACGGATGCGTATTAGCAGCAGATTAGCTAGCGACAGCCTGCACAATACGGAAAGCCTGCCAATAAGCAGACCGTCGCTATCCTTATTGTCGCTAGAGCCACGAGGAGGTAAACGTACACAGTATTTGCTCGTAAATAGAAATCGAGGATGACATTTCTTTCACTTTGGGCAATGCTGTCCAGTAGTCTATCACATCTTTCTTCCTTTGTGTTGATATACCCTAACCTCATTCAGCTGGACTTGGACTACTTCTCTTGCTAAGAGCAGTAACTAGTACTAACACTGTAATTAATACTTGTTATCTTTAGGGAGACGAGATGATTGGCGTGTTCAGCGGTACATCGCTTTAGGAATTCGTAGAAGAGGGCCTTCTCTGTGTGAAAGACACAACAATCTTTAAACCTAAATTTGATGCACGAACAATAACTATGACGCAAAGAGGCATAGTCAACATAACTCCCTCGCATAAGTATCTTCGTGAGGTCGACATAACATCCCGAAGCGCCGCTACAAGATGGTGTCCTCAGTCCAGGCGTTTCTGGGGTGTACTGCTCTTACTATCTTGTATGTCGGCGTGTTATACGTTCATCCGCGAAGCCGGCCGTCGTCGGTGTCGTCTCGGAATGACGACGGCGTCATCAAAGCCCGCATCACGGCGATTCTCATCAGCTCCTTGATTTCTGCGGTGCTGACGGCGTGGGTCGTGAATGATATGCGAATCACGCTGAACCCGCTGAACATTCTGCTGCTTCTCAGATTCATTCCTGTGCCCTCGGTCGTGGATTTGCTTGTTCCCAGCTTGGTCCTGACAGGGATCTTGTTCATGGGGCCACTATGGGAAAAGCTGTGGTTTGCAGGCGGATTGAAACAGATAGCTCGAAATATCAATGATGGATTGACATCCTGGATTGGGATTCGAAATTATATTATTGTAATAGAGAAATCAGTTCTCGTTTGTTTATGCAAGAGCTAGCTGACAAGAAACGAAACAGGGCCCTTTCACGGAAGAACTAGTCTTTAGAGTCTGCATTATTTCCATACAACTTTCATCGCGAATGTCGCCGACAAAGGCAATCTTCATATCTCCGCTCTATTTTGGAACAGGTATGCAATGACCACTTGGCCTAGCACCTAACGTCTACCAGAGACAGACGACTCTAACAGCAAACAATTCCAGCACACATCCACCACGCCTATGAAGTGTACCTCGTCAGTCCCGAATATCTGTATCCCGCCATCGGCGCAAGCCTGTTTCAATTCGCATTTACAACCGTGTTCGGCTGGTACGCCTCCTACATCTTCCTGCGCACCGGAAGCTTCTGGCAGCCGTTCATCGTGCACGCATTCTGCAACAGCATGGGCGTGCCAAAAATTGGATCCCGTTTAGAGGGCCCGATATTATACACGTATATCTACCATGCATTGCTCGTCGCAGGGCTGGGTTTGTTTATCGTTTTCCTCGCACCGTTGTCGAAAACTCATCGGTCGATAATGTAACAAAATATTATCTTCGCATTATAGAACAAATTGTGGTGGCCACCAAGAGTCCTATTTTACATTTGGTTTACTTAGTCTAGCAACACACCCCGACAATTGCAACAATGTACCAACTCCATCTAAAATTCTCATATGCGTGAACCCGATTTCCTGATATCCACTATTAGCTTCATAACGATGCAACAGACAGATCACACGTTAAACGTACCTTAATATATTCCAGTCTGTCCGGTTCCGACAGGCCGTCAATCGTCTTTACCATCCGGAACATCGTAGAGATAATGTCAACTGCGCTATATCCCTTATCCCAAAGCCGCCTGCGCAGTATGTCCAACGCCACATCGATCTGACCCTCCTGGCAAGCCTTGATCATCTCGTACACATCCTTTGGATGGGGAATATCAACGATCTTCCACACATTCTCCTCATTCACGAATCCAAACCCAGCAACCGTACTCTGCAGGTTATTAATCGCCTGTCTCATATCGCCTTCGGCCGAAAATATGAGCGCCTGCAGCCCACCGTCGCTGTACTTGACGCCTTCCGCGTCAACGATCTCCTTCAGGCGTTGCAGCACCTGCCGATCGGTCAAGCGCGCGTACCGCAGGATCGCACACCGCGATTGCAGCGGCTCGATAATCTTGTTGGACTGGTTGCACGCGAACGCGAATCGCGTCGTCGGCGCGTAGATCTCCATCGTTCGTCGCAAGGCCTGTTGGGCCTGTGCCGTCATGCTATCGGCTTCATCCAGAATAACGATTTTTTGGCGGTTGGATGGCAGATTGACGTGTTTCTGCGCAAATGTCTTTATCCTATTCCTCACAACGTCAACGCCGCGTTCGTCGGACGCATTGAGTTCGAGTACGCCTTCCTTGTAATTATCGCCCAAGAGTTGGCGAGCAAGGCATAGGATTGACGTTGTCTTGCCTATGCCAGGCATTCCCTGCATGTACAGTTAGCAGACACCCGCCAGTCTGTCCGTCCGCACATACAGCACGTCTTACAGATATTATCAAATGCGGCATGTTTCCATCCTTCGCGATGATCTTTAACCGCTCGATCGTTTCTGTGTTTCCGACGATATCGTCCAAAAACACTGGCCGATACTTTTCCACCCTTTAGAGAGAAGCAAAGTTATTAGAAAGCGGCCCTAAGTGCAATATCCCGTCAAGAGCAACTTACCATGGTAGCTCTATGGTGCTATTGTCCTTTCCAGATCGCGGAGATTTTCCATTAAACACGTCGAATGAGCGCTTTAACGACGCCGACGACGATTCTCCTGTCTCCTGTGTCATGTTGATTCAATTTATCCCCAGAGTAATTCCGATTCAATGTGCAAATATCTTTAATGCGAACGAACAATAGCGCGAAGAATCGAGACGCGTTGACTTTACGAAAGTTTATGTACGCGTTCGATAAGTCACGTGCCGTAATCAAGATGATACACTTTGTAATAACTGCTTTCCTTAACCAATACAGTTGATTATGAGACAATCTTAATATTAGATATTATGTTTCTATTTTACTTTGCTTTTCTGAGTGTATACATAATCCTCGCCAGGCATGTGGTCCCCAGAAGACTTCCTGATCACGTTTCACGGCTTAAGACCTTCCTCCACCAAACGCAGAAACATTTCTCGGTCCATGCCAGCATCACAATGAAAACTAGTATGATATATGATAGCAAATATTAAAAAAAAAGAAGATAAATAAGCTTCTTAATGCATAAAACACCCTACTTTTGAAAAAAACCAAATATCAAAAATACAAAACCCAAAAATAAATTAATAGAGATCTTCCGCGTGGTCAATGATACACCGGGCCGAGTCGACTTGTGCCTCCACAAGCTTGCCAACACGGTAAACTTTCTCACCGTTGTCAACCAAAATCTCAGTTAGCTGTTCGAGATTTTCCGGCTTCACGGCAATGATCATGCCAATGCCCATGTTCAGTGTCTTCAGGATATCACTCTTGGGCACGTTTCCAGCGCGCCCGACCCATTGAAACACAGGCAAGACGTCCCATGTGTGCACGTCGATATGCGCGGCGAGGTGCTTCGGGAGCATGCGAGGAACGTTCTCAAGTAGACCGCCTCCGGTGATATGCGACATACCGAGAATGAGATCACGCTTGATGGCTGGAAGTAATGACTTGACATAAATTCGCGTAGGTGTTAGCAGACTTTCTTGCACGGTCGTGCTGTTGTCCCAGGGCGCCTTAGCATCATATGCGAGACCAGCGTGCTCAACAATCTTGCGAACGAGAGAAAAGCCGTTCGAGTGAACACCATCGGAAGCAAGGCCGATCAAGATGTCGCCCGCAGCCATATCTTCCAACTTTGGCAGAGTACTATTGCGCTCGACGGCTCCAATGGCAGTACCGCCAGCATCGTAATCATCACCATGATAGATTCCAGGCATCTCTGCGGTCTCACCGCCAACCAATGCGCAGCCAGAGAGGAGACATCCGTCAGCAACACCGCCAACGAATGCGGCGGTAACCTCGATATTCAGCTTGCTGCACGCAAAATAATCCAAAAACATAAGAGGCTCGGCACCCTGGACAACGAGATCGTTTACGTTCATGGCAACAAGATCTATGCCGACGGTATTGTGAATGCCAGACATCTGTGCAATTTTGACCTTCGTCCCAACACCATCCGTGGCAGCAACAACCAACGGGTCCTTGAATCCTGCAGCCTTGAGATCAAAAAGACCGCCGAATCCACCAAGCTCGGCGTCAGAACCAACCCGCGCGGTTGTCTTGACTTTGGCTTTGATCTTCTCCACAAACGCGTTACCATTATCAACAGACACGCCTGCCTTTGCGTACGTAAAAACTTCGCTGTTGGCCGAGTTAATATCTCGAAATGCGCGGTAAGCAATGTCATTGCGGTAGTGCATGTCTTTGAGGTGAATTTTGTTTATACCGACGTACGCCTTCCGAACGGCCTCCTGAAGTGTGTCGGCAACGGCGGATGCCGCAATTACTCGGCCGCCCGAGGAGACAAGTTTGCCCTCGGATGACAACTTCGTGCCTGCATGGAAAACAAAAGTTTCGTCGTCGTCAATAGGATCAATCGTAATGGCGTCGTTCTTGTTGTACTTTCCGGGATAACCGCCAGCAGAGCCAACAACGGTAACGCCGAACTTGCCATTGGTCTTGATTGGAATTGCATCCAGTCGATGGTCGCAGCAAGCCAAGAAAATTTCAGCCAGATCAGTGTCCTTCGACAAGAGTGGCAGGATCGACTGAGTCTCGGGATCACCAAAGCGTACATTGTACTCAAGAACCTTGGGGCCAGCTGAGGTGAGCATAACACCAGTGAAGAGCATGCCGACAAAGGGGAAACCGTCTCTGCGCATTCCGTCGATAGTAGGCTTGATGATGGTGGAACGAATACGCTCAATCACTGCTGGCGTGGCAATGGGCGCAGGGGCGTAAGTGCCCATGCCGCCAGTATTTGGACCCTGATCGCCGTCAAAAATTCGCTTGTGATCCTGAGCGGGCGGAAGATCGACGACGGTATACCCGTCACTGAACGCAAGAATGCTGAGCTCGTCACCGTCGAGTTTTTCCTCGATGACAACTTCATCACCGGCTGATCCAAACGCGCGGTCCTCCATGATCTCCTTCAGCGCCTGATAGGCCTCCTCCTTTGTTGCGGGGATGAGAACGCCCTTTCCAGCCGCAAGACCGGAAGCCTTGATGACGACGTCGTGGTCAACGGAGTTAACGTAGGCTACAGCCTTTTCGAATGACGTGAAGTTCTGAAATTGGGAGAGACGTGTGAGAATCACATGTAGTGATATGTGTCATGCCATATCTAGCAAGTACTGACCTCATATTCTGCGGTGGGAATATCATGCTTTTTCATGAAGTCCTTGGAAAAGGTCTTGGAGCCTTCCATACGCGCAGCAGACTCCGATGGGCCAAAGCATTTGATTCCAACTATGTCAAGATGTTTGTTAAGTTCAGTCCGTGACAGTAGATATGACTGCACAGGAAAACCAACCTTTGCGAAACTTCGACTCAATGCCATCCACAAGTGGCTGCTCAGGTCCGGGCACAACCAGATTTACTTCCTTTTCCAGAGCAAAGTTGACCAGAGACGCGAAGTCCGCCGAGTCAATGTTCACGTTCTCGACCCTTGGGAGGCCCGAGGCAGTGCCGCCATTGCCTGGCGCAACCCAGATGTGCTCAACAAGGGGCGACTGCGAAAGTTTCCAAGCAAGAGCGTGCTCCCGACCACCATTGCCGACGAGCAGGATGCGAAGATAACCGGCCATTGGATATTGGGGATCAGAAAGTGGTGATGCGTCGGACAGCAAAGCGGTGCTTGTCGAGGAAAATAATTTTTCTTTTGTTTGAGCGGATGATTCCAATCCTCCCAACGGGTCGTGTACCCGACCCGGCTGAGACGCTGGCTGCCCTGACCCGGGCCCGGGCTCACGACTGAATAATTTTCTCGAGCCTCTCGAGTTCGAACAGAGAAGGTCTTTTGCCCCGACGAAGGGACTTCCCCGCAAGCAACATAACTTCCCCGGCAGAAGAGATAACAAGTCGCAATATGGCGCGGTCGTTCACCATCCGTGTGCCTTGCTCCTCCGCCAACATTGGCCCGGGCTTTGACGTCGTCGGTCTCGCGCTCTCCATTTTCCTGGAGCTCCACGTCCGCGTGGACGCGACCGCCGCCGGCGTGCCTCAGAACTGCGCCATCTCGTACGAGGGCGAAGGTGCAGACGATCTTCCTCGCGAGGCCGACTCGAATCTCATCACGCGTACCGCGCTGTACGTGCTCAAGTGCCACGACGTGCGCTCGTTTCCGGCGACGACCTACGTCCACATTGTCAATCCCATCCCGCTCGGACGCGGCCTGGGATCGTCCGGCGCAGCCGTCGTCGCTGGCGTCATGCTCGGCAACGCGGTCGGCCAGTTTGGTCTGACAAAGGAGCGCATGATGGACTACTGCCTCATGATCGAGCGCCATCCGGATAACGTCACGGCCGCTATGATGGGCGGCTTCGTTGGCTCGTACCTGCGCGAACTTGACCCCGCCGACATGGAACGCAAGGAAATCCCCTTAGCAGAAGTCCTTCCCGAACCCGCAGGCGGGATTGATACGGGCCTGCGGCCGCCTAATCCACCGCACGGGATTGGCCATCACATCAAGTTTGGCTGGGCAAAGGAAGTCAAGGCCATTGCCATCATCCCGAACTTTGAGCTCTCCACTGCGAGCTCGCGCAGTGTCCTGCCAACGTCATACTCGGCAAAGGACCTGATTTTCAACCTCCAGCGTCTTGCAGTCCTCACAACTGCACTCACGCGATCACCGCCGGACGCAGAACTCATCTACCAAGCTATGCAGGACAAAGTGCACCAGCCATACCGGAAAACTCTCGTGCGTACTCGCGATCTTTATGGAATCAAGTCTTTCTTTTTCTAACAGCTGCTCTGCTAGATCCCCGGCCTTACTGAAATCTTAGCTTCTGTCACGCCTCAATCGCATCCCGGCCTCCTCGGCATCTGTCTTTCCGGCGCTGGTCCTACAATCCTCGCGCTCGCTACCCACAACTTTGACGCCATCGCGAGTGAGATTCTCGCGCGCTTCACCAAAGAGAAGGTTGAGTGTGTCTGGAAGGTTCTCGAGCCCGCTTACAGTGGCGCCGAATTCCTAGAATAGACCGGGCGTATTTGTTTAGACATAGAAAACGCCATGATATACTCTCGATCGCCCTGCTGCGTTTTCGCACTGCACGGCCATTCCACATCTTCTCTCCTCCGCATCCATCCAGCATTTTGCACTGTTCATACACAGATTGCCTACGCAGAGCAGATAAACCTTACTTTGTTTTTTTATGGGATATACATGTACAGTATTATAGTTTCACCTAGATTCTTGACTTCTAGTGAGCGAACCAGGTCAAAAAGTCTTGCCATTGTTCAAATTTAATTTGGGATCATTCTTTGAGAAATGAGAAACGAAGGATTAACTCCCAAAAAGAAAAACAAAGGTACTAAGAATGCAATTACAACAGTACAAGAACGCTATGCGACTTCATAAAGATTGTGAATGTTCGGTCACACATCCTTTAAATATTCAAATTCGAAACTTCTAATGCAATATCCCCAGTAGATCAACATGACCGAAACCGACACGGGCCAAAAAAAACTACCCCTAACTACAAAGCCAAAATACTCGTGATTCTTATCCCAACCCCAATCCATTCTCCGCTCAAAACGACCGAACAATATTGCGTTATGCGCAATAACGGAAGAAATCGTTATCAGGCGTGCTCGTAGCCCAGCTCCCGATAGTGTTTGCGGTAGTGTAAACCATAGAGAGCAGCCCGAAAACGCATATGACAGCATCCATGCACTTTGCAAACGTGGTATGAGCACATGCACGGTAATGCAGCAGTGGAGGATAAATGTACGTCAGTGGAATACAAGCGAATGAGCCGATCAGCGCAACGAACTTATCCAAATCGTCAGCGCCACCCCAAGCAACGAATGCGGAGACGAGAACGACCCCGACTCGAAAGAAGTTCTTGCTCCATTTCGCTCGCATGTCGTGCTTGCCTGATTTGACAAACCATGCGTTCTCCATAATTCTGATGGCGGGAAACAACTGCAACGGCGTACTGAGCAGAATCGCCATCGCATAAATGAATTGGACCGAGTTTACAAGACGATTGTCCTGAGGCATGTTCAAAATCACGACTGTTTCAACGTTAGAGCCGTATGCCGCATAGGACATGATTCCCATGGCAATGTAAACCAACGTAATGATAATCATTACGAGCCCAATCGCTGAATAGAACTGTGCAGGCTTCCTCATAGACTCGTGAATCGGAATGACTAATCCAATGCCTTCAAAAGTGAAAATTGCCGTGCCGATAAACAGAGTCCAGTCTTTGCTATTAAACGCAGCAACATCCGAAACACCGTGTTCAATTAAAACACGACCATCCCAGAAGTAGACGTAAGCGAGGCCGAGCAAAATGAAGAAGTCCGCAATCAAAGCTGGAATAGAAAGCTTCGAAATGTTGCGAACCATGGAAAGAGGAATAAAAATAATGACCTGGAGGAAGATGAGATATCGGACAGGAACAAATACTCGACAATCTGTAATAGCCAATATGAACGCCTGGAGATTCTCTGACGTGAAAACAGTATACGCTGCTGAGAACCCGATCTGTGACAGCACGATAGATGCCAGAATCAGAATGCGCATCTTCTTTCCGTACAATATTCCGCCCATGTCTAGATATCATGTTTGTCAGTAATCCAAGACTCATCTAAATATTGCTCGAGTAAACACGTACCACCAAAACTAGCTTGGACAACCATGCGCGAATCGATCAGAAGAACGAAGCAAAAGTATGTCAAAACAGCGAGAAAGAAGAGAATGGCTGATGAGAATAGCATTCCACCGTTGTAAAATGCTTTTGGCAAGAACAGAACACCGGTGCCGACGAAACCCTTGAGAAGCAAAAGGATGGCTTTCGTCGCACTTGTATCCTGGACTATATGCTTTGTCGCACCGACTCCCGTTCTCTTGCCGGAGAGCAATCCGGACTCTTCATCAAGAGACTGGATACTAGAGCCGTCTGACTCTAACTCTGAAATGTCGGTAGTCGACGCTCTGCTTACGTGACGCCTCAGACGATGATGTAGTTCCGACGCCCCTGCAGTTGTTGTAGTCCGAATCGTAGCCGTTTCTGTGAAATCTGAAAATTCTGAGCCATCATCGGCATATTCATCTTCTAATTCCTCGCCCGCAAAATGACCGTAAACACTCAAAAATTCTAGGAAATTGCGAGTGAGGAAGGGACGTGGATTCGACTGCATTATCACTTCATCTGCCCCGTTGATGAAAGTCTCGTCACGAGAAGCACTCGCGTCGGCGGAGGGGCCGTTGGCGCCGTACGCGCTGCTACCGGCTTTTGCCTTTGATAAAAGATAATTCCGCCTGAAACCGCCCGGAATATGAATATTTTGAATGTTGAGGGTCTCGTCTTCCGGTTCCGGTCGAGGAAGAGCGGAGAACGAGCGTGATCGACCTTTCCTAGCAAGGGAAGCATCCGAGTCTTGCTCATGCACCCGTTGCCAGTTGTACAATTCGCGAGTTATGTCGCCACCTTGGAGTGTGAGTGAATAAAAATTAGGATCAACTTCGCCGTTTGACGTTGTCGGCGGAGCAGCGGGCGCTGAATTCTGGACTTTGCCGCCGGAGGAGGCGCTGTGAATGCTGCTAGGGCGGCTGTGATTTTGAGTCACACTTCGCGCGGGTGATGGAGGACGAGCTAGGTCGTTGCTGGCGGCTAGCTGAGCGGACACAGCAGAAGGAGTTACTGGCCGAGGCGAAACTAGATGTCGACCGATCGTGCGGACGAACTCGGAGTCGTACTCATTCATAGCGGGCGCAGCAACCGGAGCTGTTGTGGAGAGCGACGCGGGAGTAAAGTTGGCTGACAGGACAGAACGGGCCGGCGAAGCAGCGACGCTATTGTTGAACATGACGGCAGTCGACGACAGAGGGACGGATCCAAACTGATGAGACAGCTGCCCATTCGCACGGTTGAGATTTATGTTGTTTGTCGAGGGCAACGCCTGGGACTCTGGTGCCTGAGGAACGCCTGCGGGAATGCCGTTTCCAGCGGCCAAAGTGCCCAAGTGAGCGGCGGGAAAGGAGGCGACAGGACGGGCAGGCGGAGAGGCGCGCGTAGTATCGAGCGACGACTGTGCGGTCGCCATAGTGTTGACGGACGCGGCCGACGACGATAGCGAGCCCGCGCTAGCGTTGGGATTGGAGGACCCTCGTCGAGAGGGAATGTCGATGGATTTGGCACCCATGCGAAGGTTCTGCGAACGAAGCGGTGCACGACGGCAGAACGTGGACCACGAAGGGCGCGAAGATGACCTGCCTGCTGAGTGGAGGCGAGATGGCGGTGGTTCTAAGCAGTAAACCTCTGGGCTCAGAAAATCCAAATGTTCGCCATTTGCAGAGGAAAAGCATGAGACCAGACGCAGCCGACCACGTGGGGCTGGTTAGGGCACAACCGCGCAATCGGCGCCGCAGTTGTGCCGCTGTTCACGTGGTCCGCACTGCGCACGGCCTTACGCCAATCACACGTCATCTGTGCAATTTTTTTCCAGTGTTTTACGCAGTTGTATTTTATTTTAGGAACTGAAAAACGTTTCCAAATCGCCCGTGTTCTTCGTTTTTTTTTTCTTCACATTCTCCCATCGACCGTGACGAAAACGAGATGGCAGCGCGCTGTCCTGGAGCACGATGCACGATTTTTGGGCTGCAAAAGTGCACGCCGGCCGCGGGTGGAATCCACCCCACAGTTGGAGTCGTCGGCGGTGCCGGTGCGCCTCATTGCCCGTTTTAAAATTCTATTTGCGCTGCTCTATCGTGGTGCACCGTGCCACTTCACGCGAACTCCCTTCTCCAGTCCTGCTTGCCCTCCGACTCTCGTTGGATATCGCTTCCTCCACACCCTCGTCGTCGGCCAATACACCATGGCGCCTCCTACCTTGTGGACTCGGGTGCGCTCGTGCTACTTTCCGCGAGCCCAAGCAGCGAGCAGCCATGTGGCATTCGACGAAAAAAAGCCGGACGAAGTCCCGAAAATGGGAACATTCTCAGGCGTAAGTGCTGATAATGAATGATATGCCGTCGCCATGCCGCCTCAATGCTGATAGCTTTGAACAGGTATTTGTGCCGACTACGCTGAATGTCCTCTCGATTTTAATGTTTCTGCGATTCGGCTTCATCCTGGGCCAAGTTGGAGTTGTCGCGATGATTGGTAACCCGAAGCCATGGTTATTTCTCGTATTCTCAACCGTTTTTTTTTTTGACACCAGATTATAGGCATTCTCGGCATTTCGTATTTGATCGATCTTCTGACTGTATTGTCAATTTCCGCCATTTCGACGAACGGAACTGTACGTGGCGGTGGTGCTTACTACATGATCTCGCGGTCTCTTGGTCCTGAGTTTGGTGGCAGCATAGGCATTGTATTCTACATAGGACAGGTCCTGAATGCCGGTCTCAACGTCGTTGGCTTCATCGAACCTATTCTGTCTAACTTTGGAAACATTGATGGCATCACGGCACGACTCTTGCCTGAGGGACGGGTATGTTTGCGACTGTCTGGCCCTTGGTTATTTTATTCGCTTTACTAACTTGGCCGACCAGTGGTTTGAATTCCTCTATGCAACCGTTCTGCTGCTCCTATGTACTGGAGCGTGTATGCTGGGCTCTTCTGCGTTCACAAAGGCAGGATATGTTCTCTTTGTCATCCTGGTACTTTCCACACTATCGGTGCCGTTATCCGCATTTTTCGTCAAGGCACATTATATCCCCGAGTTTGAAACTCTTTACTCAGGCTTGTCTATGATGACCCTCCGCAATAACACTCTTCCGCACTTTACGGCAGGTGCAGCAGGTAGTGAAATCTCTGGTCGAGAAAACTTCCAGGACATATTTGGCATTTTCTTTCCTGCTACGGCTGGCATCTTTGCTGGTGCTAGCATGTCCGGCGATTTAAAGACTCCAGGCAAGAGTATTCCCAAGGGAACGTTGTACGGCTTGTTAATGACGTTCTTCTTCTATGCTCTGGTCATTATCGCAATGGGGGCGTCTATCCCCCGTCAGTTGCTGTACACGGATGTTCAGATCTTGCAGACTGTCAATCTGTCGAAGTATGTCATCATTCTCGGCGAGATGTCAACGGCTTTGTTTTCATCTATTGTCGGTATTTTGGGTGCTGCCAAAGTTTTGCAGGCTATCGCTCGCGATGATATTCTGCCGCAGCTTCGTATCTTCAAGCAGGGTACCAAAATAGGTGACGAGCCGATATATGCCGTTATCATCACCTACGTGCTATGCCAAATTACTATTCTTCTGCCGATTAATCAGATCGCCAGCTTTGTGACGATGGCTTTTCTCATGACATTCATTGTCACGAACATTGCTTGCTTCTTGCTAAAGATTAGCAGCGCACCTAATTTCAGACCGTCGTTTCATTTCTTCAATTCCATTACTGCTCTCGTGGGTGGTCTGCTTTGCATCGCGTCCATGTTCGTTGTGGACGGTATTTACGCCAGTATTATCATCGGAGTACTCATTGGACTATTCATTATTATTCATTACGTTACTCCGCCCAAAGCATGGGGTGATGTTGCACAGTCGCTGATCTACCACCAAGTGCGAAAGTATCTTCTTCGCCTTCGACAGGATCACGTCAAATTTTGGCGCCCGCAAGTTCTACTGTTTGTCCATGATCCCCGAAATTCATGGAACCTCATCCATTTCTGCAACTCACTGAAAAAAGGTGCATTGTACATTCTTGGGCATGTCGTTGTTATGGACAATTTCCAAGAAGGGCTAGCAGAAATGAAAAGGACGGAGAATGCGTGGATAAAATTTCGGGATATCAGTAGGATCAAAGCGTTCGTCCAGATGGCTGTCGATTCCAACTTGGTATGGGCCGCCCGGAATATTATTCTGCAAGCTGGTATTGGCGGTATGAAGCCCAACATCGTGGTTTTAGGATTCTTCAATATTGCGGAGCACAAAGCGAAGGCTGCAGGACTGGATTTGGATGCGCAGACGGATGATAGCGATCTGCCCAACAAAGTACTGCAATGCTCGTTTAAGAAGAAGGCCAAATTGGAATCTCTTCCGACAGACAACGTCGCGCCAAGTGCAAATATGTCAGTCACTGAATATGTCAATATCATTGAAGATATTCTTGCATTGCAGATAAATGTTGCTCTCGCACGTGGATTTAACGATCTCGAGCTTCCATTTTCCTGGGTCCCTGAATCGGAGCGCACGAAGAAGTACATTGACTTGTGGCCTATTCAAATGTCTGCTCATCTTCTCGACCCCAACGGCGAAGGAGGGGTTTTGAGCACCAACTTCGATACCTACACGCTTATTCTTCAACTCGGCGCTATTTTGCATACTGTTCCGGCGTGGAAGAAGTCGTACAAGACGCGCGTGTTGGTGTTCGTGGAGTATGAGCGAGATCTCGAAGAAGAACGCGGCCGAGTGCGTACGTTGTTGGAGAATCTGCGAATCGAAGCCGAAGTTTGCGTGTTCTGCTTGTCCGACGGCAGTGTCCCGGCTTACGAGACGATTATTCACGGACGCCCTGATACAACCGGCAAGGTGACACAGTATCTCGGAAATGAACCGTGGTGGAATGAACTCCAGGAAGCACGTCAGCTCCTTGAGCGGGCTGATCTCGCTGAAGTTGGAAAACCAATTCTCATGAGCTATCTTAATGGTGAAGTGTCGGTTTTACCGTCTGCCATTCGCGAAACCATCGCTGCATCGACTTCCACGACGAATTTATCCATCATTGCCACTGGAAGTGAAGTGCCGGAGATGAAGAGATATCTGCGAAAGAGAAGACAGACCATGACACAAGCCCAGCAGCTCGGAATGTCATTCAGTATGCAGACCAGTCGGCTGGCAAACGAGCAAGTCGACTATGCCATTGACGATGACGACGATGACGAGGACGACCTTCTTATATCAGGCGAGTCAGACGATATCGGATACTCTACAGAGGACGCTGGAAGTGGCAGTGGTAGTTCTGCGAAAGACCAGGATTTGTCACCTGTTCAAACTTCCCAATCTCGGCGATCGTTGCTAACGATGTCTTTGACCAATTCGTCAGGATCCTCAACTACGCTGTACAAGTCGACGGGAGATGAGGTTCAGCCCGAACAGCAGCAATCACAGCATCAGCTGGTCGATATTGAACGAGATGCTGCAGACTTGCCATTGACCGCGCTGGGAGAGGGCTCGCAGCCACATAAATTGGCGCGTAATTCTTTATTAGCCAACTCTATTTACAGTTCTGCGCGCACGCGCCGATCGATGCCGAATTTCAGCGGACAGACTATACCCCATTCTGAAGTTTTGGCGGAGGAAGATGACGGAAAGAAGACCATTCGATTTGCCTCTCAACAAGGCCGCGCAGTAAGTTCGGGGAGTGCTGCTAATGCCGCAACGAATGCGCCGGAATCGAAGGCTTCTCACAAGTCCGAACCGAGTTCGTCATCTACGCTTGCGGATGGACATCCTCTAGCACAATCGCTCACCACGGCCTCAAAGCGTTCCCGCGCCATGTCATTCTCGTCCGCCGCTTATCACGACGAGCGGACACTCTCCTTCAACGACTTGCCTGCCCGTGCACAGCACATGATTTTGAACGATCTCATGGCCGCGCAGTCGCGTGACGCGGCGGTGCTGTTTGCGACATTGCCAGCTCCGGCTACTAATACGTACCAGAGCGAAGAGGACTCGCTTGCGTATGTCGAGGAGCTGGATATATGGTGCAAAGATTTGCCGCCAACTCTTCTAGTGCATTGCCAGAGTGTCACTGTTACGATGGCTTTGTAGGCACCTCATTATTGTTTTATTTTGTTTCATTGGTGGTATGTTCATTTCTTCTCCTCTGGTTGCACGGTATATTGATGTATTATTTTTATTTTTCACTTGGGAATGACGGCTTGGTTAATGTTTTCCTGGTCGCCTTCGTTTGTTATTCCCTATCAGGGATGTTTGTGACGCCTGGTCTAGGCCGTGACTTTCATTTCGGTTTTTGTTTCAAATTTGTTTGGTAATGATTTTAGAGTTATGATTCACGAGGTTTGTATTTTTTTCTTCAGTTTTCTCGGCATTTGAATTGATGCTGCATTTGTTTAAGTTGGTCTATGGCATGCTGGGCATATGCGGGCAGATCAGAATCTATTCTTGTAAGTTTGGTCGATGCTCCGCGATAAGTTATTCTGATAATGTTTTTGGTGGACGATGATCCGGGGAGAATGCATATCGTTAGAGTATGAAAAAGCAATTATATTCGTAACCTAAAGGAGCACCATAAATACAAAGAAAAAACTCCATAATTCCATACAAATGACAAATTATAGTACAATGAAAGCCAGCCCAAACGGAGCCTTATCCACAGACAAGTGTGTCACGCTCCTTTAAAGTAGTTGATGACCGCTCGCGCGCCGTATCCAAACCCCCAGCCAACAGTACCATCGTCCTCCGCACCACTGCCGCCGTTCGCGTTCGACACGGCCCACACGACCGCGGACACGCCGGCAATCACGACGGCAAACTTCATGGCGAGCGCGACGACGCCGTACGCCATCTTGGCCGCCTGGTTGACGACGAGCAGAGACAGCCAGAGAATGAGCAGCAGGAGCGCGACCGAGAGAAAGTCGGGATCGGACGTGGCAAGGGACTTGAGTGGCGGGGTCGCAAGGCGCTGGGCGTGCGAGAGGAGAAAATGCACGTGTGTGACCGCATCGCGCAAGTATAGGGCGGCTTGGTTGACGTATGCGAGGATGTCTGCTGATATCGGTGGATTGGGAACCATGTTGATCCTGAAGTGATTGTCCAACAGAGACTAGAAATTCAATTAACATAACACATCTTCAACGGTTGTCACAATCCATTCATACATTCGGTGTTGGTGTCGACGGGGTAATTAGGCGCGAGTCTTCGATCCATAGAAATAGAATCAGATCAACAACGCGAGCAAGCACGTGATTAGGTTATTCTGGAGACGACTGCGCGGCGCATGTTTCCGATACCGTTGTTCTTCTCCAAGATTTTAAACAACTTTTAGTGACAGCTGACAGAAGTCTTAGCAGTGCGAACATATTACACACTGCATGCTGCAGACACAAATATTACGACTGTTTGTCGTTCTCTTGAGACTCTACTCAGGACTCGGAGATTACTGTCTGATACCAAGAGCGACGCGCAAGTGCCATACGTAGCCGTATCCCCTCTTTCGGGGCATATTCACTTCGTGAAACAGGTCGTACATGAGTGACGAGTCCGCGAGACTAGAACCGCACGAAAAGAGCAGAACAATGCGGGAGGAAACGTGACGGAAAAGCGCATTGATGCTAACGCGTCTCAGAAACTGAACAAGGTTTAGTCAGGGGCCCTAACGTCACCCACCACCTCACGCCCGGGTTCTGTTTTCCATTCTGTCCCAGGACGTGACTTCCCTTATGCGATACTCGCAGCTCACTGAAGAGATTATATTTTTTTTTCGTGGTTAACGCACGGGTAAGTAAGACAGGTTCTGATATAAAGGGTACTGATAACCAAGATACCAAATCTGATGTCGTCAGGGGAGAGTTCGGCATATTTTATTAAGTCGTAAGCGCCGCAACGGTACGCGTCAGCGCTTGCTTCTCCAAATCAACCAAATTGCGTATGCAGTAAAATAGCAAGACAGTACATAGTTATCTCTTCATCTGGTCATAATATGAAAATGTTTTACTGATTGATCTGATTACCGTGTCAATCCTTTCTTTATAACCATCGTCCAGAACCCCGCTCTCTGGTCTCATTGCGCAATAACGAAAATGGTTCTTCTTTCATCAATAGCGGCACCACTAGTGCGACTCAGTTTACTTGACTGGGCCTCTGTTAACGACATATTTCCTTCAGAGTTACCAACTGCTTCATCACGTCAATGTACTTGGTCATTAGAGAAGGACATCGCCGCTTTATACATTGCTAGGAATATCTCCGAAGACAGTCTCCTTCCTCCAGATGCATATACCGAATTGTGCCATATCGCAGAAAACAAAGCTGATAGATGTGCCTGGAGAAATAGTGACGGAAGCAATAATTGGTTGCCTAAATTTGGTCGACAGAAACATGAGCAGCAACGGACACACACGAGTAGTACAAGCAGGAGGACCGACGACACAAAGTACACTCCAGACGAAAGCTACAGCGACATCGAGCCGGTTTGGCAACTTAGCAGTGTGAGCGAACCAGTGTGCAAGAAGACACTTACGTATCAGCTTGCCGGACAAGAGCAGAGCTTCACTCGCACTGTTTTGGCCGTCTGGATCAGTTATGGCCTCGCTCAGGAGGAGGGACGCGCATTCTTTATTGACGATTCTGACTGGTATGGTAACTCGCGAAGCATTAACGCCCCGTCAGTCGTTTAATGCTAACGTTGCATTTTTCTAGGATATACGGCAAATGGACAGACTACTTCCTTCCAATCCCTGAGCAGGATTGCATTCAGCCGCCAAAGTCAATGATCCTTCCATGTCCCCACCAAACATCTAACTTGGTCATTTCTTCTTCGACATGGCAGTGGGCATTGCGAGACAATATTGACGACCACAGTAACCGTCCCGAGCGACTTGATCTCTTTGACGAAATCGAAGACGATTCGGAAGCCCAAGTCCAGCGACTCGCCACAATCAAGTTGGCTCGCGCAGGGTATGAAGCGCTGTGGAAGGTCAGACCTGATATTGCCGAGAATAATAACAGCGAGGATTCTTTTGCCGAAAAATTTGGAAAGGAGAAGAAGACGAACACAGCTATTAAACGACTATCTGCGTTTGACAAGCAGTCGGCTATGAATTTGGTTGGCTCCCATGAGCTTTCTCATGCCAACGCATTTTCGGAGAAGCAGACTACAGACGATGAATGTATTGCCGTACATATTCACTGGCCATCTCAATCTTTCTTTGCCAGCTCTGGCGCCTCTGCATATCACGATCCAGATTGCAAATATTCGAAATTTGCTGCGAAAAAGAAGTATGATGACATCTACAGTCGGTGGGCCCGTTACTACCGCGCGCTCCATGACATCAATATCCTGAGACGAATGCGCCAACTACAGTCAATTAAAGAAGACGACACTAACGCGGCGCCCACAACAACGGACCCGGACCTGCCCATCGTCCTCGCGACCGACAACAAAGTTCTCGCCATGTCAATGTACTCCGCCGTCAACATGCGGTTCCGCTCTCCGCACCGCATCCACTCACCCTCGCTCGCGCGCTCATTGTCCGCGTCCGATGAAGAATTTACCAGCTTCAGCTCTCTCGCCGCATTCACCTCCAGATTCGATGGCGCTCAGCGCCGTGCGTTCGCGCTCTCGGCAATCCGAGACGTGCTCACGCTACAGCGTTGCAAATACACCGCGTGCGACACGCGCACGGCTACATGCAGGTTGCTTATGATAATGCGCGGCGACGAGCTCTCGCGGGCTGGATATTGGACGAACGTCGAACCAGACGTGCAATGGACTGGTGTATCATGGGTGTTATAATGCATTTTGGGGACTTTCTCTAATTTAATATATTATTAAAATTTCTTCTACGAAAAAAAATAGATGGTATGTATTCGAATTAGAAAGTTCGTCAAAATAGTATTTTCAAAAAAAATGCTTGATAGGGGAGTCGAACCCCTGTCACATCCTTGGGAAGGATATATGATACCGCTACACTAATCAAGCAGACCTTTCAATTTAATAATTCGGATTGCTGAAAGGTCCAGGAAAGATCAAGAGTCCAAGATAATA
>JAKTPS010000182.1:0-25067 GCA_030556275.1 Lipomyces sp. NRRL Y-27488 | reverse complement strand
CACCCTGGCTACTTCCTCCTTTTCCAAACAGCCTTGGATCTGGGTTAGGGTATGAACTTTGGTGCAATCTGCGACGCGTCGTCCCGCGTCCTAGTTTGTCTTTTCAATTGGATGCTGGGGTGCGACGGATGGGACTGTTTTTGGTCGTGGAACTTAGCGTGTAGTGGCTCTATGGCAGCGAAGTAGTGAGCAAAATGAAACTATTTGACATAGGCTTATAGGATGTCGGTTGTAGCTGTCAGGGGCGAGGCATGTTCCTGCGTAGTCGTTGTTAGTCGTTGTTTTCCTCTTGTTCCCCGGTGAAAGTGCTGCAACGTCCTTCAGTCGTCGTGGAAAGACTTTCTCACCGCGATCATCGCTGTCATCTTATTTCGTGTTGCAACATTGTTCTCGTCGACCGCGCGAGTTGATCTGAATCGCAGTGCGGGCGCGCGCGCCTGGAGTGTTCTCGATAAGGATCTCCTGAGCTATCTGCGATTCGCGCCGGGCGTGCCATCGCCCTGCTACTCATATATGTGTGCCGGCTGCTCTTCAGGCTGCCGTCTGTGACGTCGTGATGGTCTATGCCGCATTAGTTGTCGTATAGGCGTGCAAAGCCAAGGCGGCGGTGGGGAAGACGCGAAGGGTTGACTTAGATGGTAGACGGGCTAATCTTGGACCAGAAGACTGTTATTCTTAGCGGTCCATCGTTCGCGATATCGCAGCTGGAGCTTGCTGGTCTGGGTCATGCCAAAGTGAGCTAGCTGCCTTTGATGGTGCATGTCATGTCATCGAGGAAACAGAAGCGGTTTTGTGCGACTCAGACATCGGAGGGATGCTCGTGGAAACGCAACCTGAAAAACTCAGCAAATAAGAGACATGATTAATAAATCATTAATTGAGATGTATATATACCCATACAAAAAAAAGAATCCCTGTCCACCCTGCCCACATAAGAAAATATCCACACAAACATGTGCCACTCGGTCTCATACACAGAAAAGACACAACCCAAAACCGACGCACGGCGCAAGAAGAGCGTCCGTTGACGAAAAAATCATTTTTGAAGCCATCAGTGAGGATGACTGAACATGACATACAAACCCCCAAAACAAATTAATAGTAATAAAAAAACAACTCCAAGCCCGGGAAAAAGAAAAGACCTTATGAAATAAAAAAATGAGAATCTGTACACCTACCAGTCGCTGGAGAGAAGGGTACGAGACAAAAATGCAAATCCAAATCAAACGAGACGAGGCACCACACAAAAATTATTGGCAAGACGGACTGTAAGTTCCTGCTAACGTTCATCATCATTCACATGACAACCCGGATTAAAAAATGTAAATATAGATCTGTGGTCAGAGTGAGCAAAACCTTGGTTCGCTCTTTGTATGCCGTGCCGTCATAAACGTGTTTTTTACAATGCACTCTAGGCGCTCTCGCCGACGTACTCCTCGCCGATATAGAGCTCGCGCACGGTCTCCGAGCCGTCGGACGAGGACTCGACCGTCTTCAGCGCGGGCTCCTGGGTCATGCCCGCGGCCTCGCGGCGTTTCCGCAGGACCTGCTCGTACTTGATCACGATGAGCGAGAACACAAGCGCAATGAAGGCACCGGGCAGCGTGATTGCAAACGCGGGCCGGTAGCAGTCCCGGCCGAGCTCGCACACCTGGCCGACCTGGCTGCCAAACCGGCGCATCGTGCTGTTTGTGTAGTCATAGCTATCGTCGTAGACCATGTCGGCGTCGATGAAGTAGCTGTTGCTGTCGTAGATGGCACCGAAAGCGAACGCGAAAACGTCCGAGCCGATGACGGTGGAGACGGTCAGGAAACCGTAGTTCTCCGAGAACCGCTTCAGGCCGAAGAGCTCGGTCATAATGGACGCGTACGAGCCAAACAGTGCACCGTAAGCGGCACCGTTGAACACCGACATGAACCACATGAAGCGTGAGGACGTGATCGTGAGACCGCCGATCTGAGCCAAAAGGAACATGATACTGGCGACAACGATGACCCACATCCGCTGGTATCCCTTGCGGACGAGACGGTCGGCGACATAGCCGGCCGCAATACGACCAATGAAGGAGAACGACGACACAAGTGACACCTGGATGGCCTGGTTCTTGGCCAGCTCGGTGGGCGTGATGAACGGGTTTCGGTAGGTGAACAGCGCACGCAGGATGTAACCAGAAGACAAAATGTACATCAGTCCACATCCGGCACACATGCAGAAGATAACAAAGTGCAACCAGAACCGCACGTCGCGAAGAAGCTCCCATCCATGGATGTCGATCTCTTCGTCGTCAGGCAAGATGACCTCATCCACCATGGACGTAGCCTCCTCCGAGCCGGAGGCGGACGACGTCTCGGCACGCTCAAACTCGGTGATGGTAGAATAGTTCATCTTCTCCTTGGTCACATCATCAGACACATTGGACTGGGTCTGTTTCAGTAAGCCATCAGTCTCAACCTCCTGAAGATCGTCGGGGATAATTTCAATGACATCTTCAACATCAACAATCTTGTCCGCAGGAACGTGGCGCACAAATGGCAGACCAAGGACGATGAGACCAGCAGAAAGCAGAGGAAGCATGAGCATAAACCGGGCCGTGTCGCCGGGGAACGCGGCGTTGCCGATCTGCGAGAAAAACAGGGCCGACAGACCGTAGCCGGCCACGGGAATCGACGTCGCCGTGCCGCGCTTCTGAGGGAAGTTGACTGCCGCGCACTTCACGCAGGCGTGGTAGGCAAACGTGTTGCCGGCGCTGGCGACGACCATAAAGATGCCGACGAACGCGAGCGAGCGCAGTTCCGACACGTACGCGAAGCGCATCATCATGTAGCCGAACAGAACGAGACACGCGCCGATCATGATGGGGATGTGAGGGAGTTTCCGGTCAATGACAACACCAGCACCGGGTCCGGAGCTGAATTACAATGAAGAGATGTCAGCCATGTTGAACAATTAACCATGCATAACAAGAGGCTGCATGAACGCCGCTCGCGTCTTCGAGTGGACTATACTGACAAGTAAACGCCGAGACTGCCCAGTGTCGCGATGACGGACGACTCCGTCGCGGTGAATCCCAGTCGCGCAGCGAACTGCGGGCCATATGCGGAGTAGACATAGTGGGTGCCGGAGCCAAGGGCTGCAGACGAGGTCAGTTCAGACTGAGGAACACTATACGACGGGAGCTAGTTCGAACACATACAAACCCAGAACCCGGCCAGAAGCGACACGTATCGCGCGGTCTGTCGGTCAAACATTGTGCAGAAAGACGAAAGACGAGCCGGAGAAGGGCACGAGGGCGAGAAGATGTTGGCTGGCGCGGAACGAACAAGACAGCAGGAAGTTTGGCGGCGGACGGGGAGTATTTGGGGGGGGCACTGCCCTCGACTGAGTGTCCTCGAGGCCCCTGCGCGATAACAAACACGAGTACGGCCGCACCGCGTCGTCGCCGCAGTTATGCCGCATCCGCACCAGCGTCGGTTGCGTCTCGCGCTATCCGCCAGCCTTATCTCTGGAATGTCCTGTTCCGGGGCTGGAGCAACGGGTCGCAAATGGTAGCCGCACGGCCACACGGGCCGGTGTGTCTATCCCCGGAAATAGGCCCGCCTTTTCGCCCCAAAATCACTCCCTGCTGCTAAATGCAGACCCTCACCCAACATGACTTTTATGTGCGACTCTGTATCATGCAATATTTCCGCTACGTTTCCGCTACATGAAGTGCGCATCCCTGCCGGTAGTGTAGATACGCTGGACCGTCTGCATGTTAGATCCTCCGGTAGCATGACGAACTTCTCGCTCAGCAGAGCACACTACCCTCGAGAAGTCCCATGTCGTCCAAATTTGGCATGACGATTTCGTCATGATCGGCTCTGCCGCGATTAGTATCACGTGACTGACACTCTTCAGCTTCCATCGGGCTAGGGTCATGACAAATTCAGCTTTTAGAACACCACTATTCTCTGTCTTTGTGCATTCCTCTATATCATATACAGCGAAGAACTAGTAATCCAGTGTTATATATCTACAGTACAGCAGCTTAAACCAATGCAGGCATTCTGCTAAGATTTGTGACTATGACAAGGCGTGACTATATCAGACCACGAAGAGACAAGTCGTATATGACTTCTTCGACTTTCTTCACGTCGTACTTGATCGAGTCGACACGACTCCGAAGACTGTCGTTCTTCAGGTTCAACATTAAAAATCCGGCCTGCAGCTGCTTTACAAAGTCGTTAATGCGGACCGCTGTTGAGTAGTTTCCGTTTTCCGTCATGATCACCGAGTTGAGAGCTAGTCGAGACTGCATTGTTGTTGGATAGTTAGCCGTTGCTGGTTCTGTCAAAAAGCAAATCCGCAGCGCAGTGCATGCTTGCCAGTTCGTTTACGAGGGATATCGTCGCCTGCAGATATTCCTCAAGTGTCAGATGGAATATGTCTTTGCCCTCCAAGTTCGAATCAACTGCAAAGAATCTTAGAACCTGAACCGCGACCAACTTTTTAAGATCAAAAGGAAAGGAGTTATAGACCTCCAAGCTCCTCGCACACTAGTTCGATGCTCGCGAGTTTCCCTCCTTTCACGGCGCTCTCGCTCGATGATTGCTCCGGCGCGCCACTCGAAGACGCAATCCCGCTTGACTTGTATATCCTGCCCTCGTTCACGAGCCAGTCGCGGAATATGGCTGCAAACGCCGCGTTCTGCAGGGCTCGGCTCCACAGATGGTTGTACTTGTAAAACGGATGCCGCGAGGCAACGGCCGCGAGAGCTTGGATTGCTGCTCGCTGCATGGAAAATGACTGCTTCGTTCGTTCCTCAAACAAAGGGACTAATGTAGTGCATCGCTCGTGTCAGTTGCTTGCTTCTTCACGATCCAGATGAGAACAGAGCTGTAGGAATGACGCACAAGCTGAGGTTGGAGACGAATGCGCAATCGACAAAATGGAAAGAACTGATCGAGTGTGCTGCTCGACAGCTTTGGTGCGTTCGCGAATATCCTATCCCAGTGGTTAGTGTTACACCTCACTTGGTCCCAGGGTTGTCCATGTCGTAGGTATATATACCTCTCTGATCTCGGCCCTGCAGGAGGTTAGATGTGTCCGTGCATGTCGGCGGGAACCAACCAAAATCAAAAGTACGGCTCACTCTTGGTCGATTGAGTCCTGGCATCTGTTGAAGATGTCCAGATCAACGGTGAAAGGCCTTTCAGCCATGGTTCTCAATGAAGCTGGCTAGTGTGAATCGCGGTTCGCGAGTGACTGGGCGACTGGCGATGGGCAAGTCAGCTTTGTGGGCTTTGTGTAGAACAGACTGCAGGTCAACGCCGGGATTTCTCTTACGCAGTCGCGGTCGGCCGTCGAACTGTGCCCAGACAACTATGATACGAGCCCGGCGGATTTGTCTTTGGTTTCCTCGCTTTTCCATTTCGCTCCTTCTCGCGCATTAACTCACAATTTTGGCTGCGAATCGTTTTTCCATATTCGTCAACGGTCGACTCTCTGCTCGCCATCATCCTTCGTCATGAGCAAGGTAAGGAAGGAATCCTCATTTGGGATGCTCGCCAGCGTTGCTAACTGCCCCTCTTCAGAAGCCGTCCCGAGGCGGCCAGCTCGCTGCGCCACCCTCTATCCCTCTCTCCGAAGGTCCGTTGTTTTCAGGCTTCTTATTTTTTGGCTAGTTCTCTGCCGCCCAATTGCTTACTCGAAAGATGTCGCTAGAAATCAAATACAAGCAAAAGTGCAAAGATCTCAAAAAGCGAATCCGAGAAATCGAAGACGACAACGATGTGCTCACGCTCCGACTTGCTCGGTCAAAACGCGCCGTGCAACGGATGCGACTCGAGCGTGCTTTCCTGCTGGAAAAACTAGAAGAACGTACATTTCTAAAGGTTGACGATTCAGAAGGCAGTCCATCACCTCCTCCGTCCGTATGTGAATCTTCTGCTTCCTCTGTTCATACATTCCGGTCTTAAAATTTGCTGACGTCTTGTCAAACTACAGCCCCCGCGAATCCACAGACCCCGACGACGTTTGTCGGACGGGTCTCTGTCACCCACTGGCGACAATTCTGCCGGTGGCTTCACGGCGCTTTCGAATAATGGCGGCTCCTCGCATGCCGGCCGCGGGCAAGGGGCTGGCTCCTTTCCCGCGACCAATGGCCCGGCAGCCAAAAAGAGGACGGTCGCCGCGAGAGATCCGAACGCGCCAAAGCGGCCGCAGAACGCGTACATCATTTTTTGTGACCACGAGAAAGAGCGGGTCCGCGCCCAACTCGAACAGTCCCAGGGCGAGACGTTCGACCTCACGCGCGCGATGGCCGAGGCGTGGCGCGATCTTGGAGACGACGGCCGGAAGCCGTACTACGAGCTCTACGACGCCGAGAAGGCGCGGTACAATCGCGAGATGGAGGCGTACGTGGCGCCCGGCAGCGTGCCTCCCGTCGCAGCCTCGTCGTCGTCGACCTCGAACCCGCCGGCACCGAGCAATGGCGGCACCGCATCCGCTGCGGGCACGTTGGCGTACAGTTCCCCGGCGCCGGAGGAACACGTGAAGCAGGAGCAGGAGCTGCCGGTTTCTAGCCGGGACGGCGAGACGTTGTCGCTGCAGGCGCCGGCAGAGGCTAGTGCCCAGAATGATCCGGAAGACGAAGAAATGGAAGATGTGTCCTTTGGTGGTGGTGGCTTCACGGCCGTGAACAGACGGTGAATCTCGTTGCTGGCCGCTGTTCTAACGACTGTTCTTTTGGGTTAAACTAGTGTCACTTCTCACAAAACCAAACTTTTACTGACTTTGATTTTGCGCTTGCAAAACTCGAGTCATCTATGTATTACTGTATGAAGATTTCAACGGCGCGTGGGTATTATTGGTTTACTTCTGTTTTTGTATTGGTTTTTTTTGTGCTGTTTCGTAGTATAGTATGTATCGGTGTCATGAGCAGCCCCGTCAAAAGTCGAAATATCAGCTTGCATTTGGTCGTGTCTTTGGTTTGTATTCGTCTATGTACTATGCACAAAATTAATTCACAAGGCCTGTGAGCGTCTCGATCGTCTGTCCAGAATGATGTCGAGCTGCATACGCCGACACAAGTAGACTGTTCCTGAGTCGGGAAGAGAAGTCGCAGACCTCCTGGCAATGCCAGGAAAAGGAATAAGCGCCGTTATGCTGTGCGAGAGGCCTCGGACTCGCGATGTAGCGATGGTCCATGGCCGTGTGAAATGCTATATCATGCTGTGCGATCACTCCGGCAAGAGAATGAGGGGTTATGGTGGTGGGGAATCAGTCCGTTCTAGAATTCGACCCCTTGGCTTCCGCCTCTTCCCTTTCGATCACGAGCCTCATGGTTTCCTCTAATGCGCTGATTTCGACCTCGAGGATCTCTGCCCAGTTTTGTATGTCTCCGGCTTCCTATGGCGGCCAAGCATGTCAGAACATGTTGTCCAACGTTGCGAATATCTATGTAGAGGGACACATTGCACGTACCTTCAATGCAACAGTTGCCTTGCTTGCCAGCTCATCCCACCGTCGAGCTTCCTTGGAGACCGCGAAGGTTTGCACGCGAATATGTTTTGACTGGGCCGAGATGTGCTTCGCGTTGGCGTGCACCGACGTGATGCGCTGGCGGAGATCTCTGTCGACGTATCTCGTGAGGCCCTGCAGGTCGCGGTAGAACTGTCGTCGGATGTCGGCTGTGGCATACAATTTAGTCAAAACACGTCCAACCCAAACAGCGACAACTAATGCACTGTCGCGTGCTTACGAGGTAGACTCTGGACGTCCGGCTTTGCGGCGGTAATGTGGGCCGTCGAGGCAAATGATGCCGAACTCGGACTGGATGCGGTAGACGCCGTCGGCGTCGTGGCCGTCGTGGACGGAGAGAGTGAGGACATGGGGCACGGCGGCAGCTTCTGCGAGAAACCAGTCTATATGCAACGACCGATAACGCTGCGAAGTTCCTGACAGAACTGCTCTAATTCCCGGCGGTCGGGGCTATGTCCGCAAACTCCAGGCGGACGCTGTCCGCAGAGCCAAAAGAGGTGCGTTCGTCGATTAGCGGGAAACGGGTGCGGAGACGGCGGCGAGGCGACGGCGGGCCATGATGTTTTTCCTGCCCCGGGTGGACGTGCGAAATGCTGATTGTGAATTGCGCAAAAAGGCAGATAGATGGTCCGTGAATACTTGCTGATAATGACGAGCGTGTTCCCGACCTCAGCCGCAGACCGGGTCAGGCCAGGGCCAGGGTCGGGTCAGCACTGTCAGCGCCTGCCGGGTCAAACGCTTTAAACTCTAGTTAGCTCCTGCACAACTGCACAACCGCGCGCCCACTTTACCGCAGTATCCGAAAGTCCAACCACTGTCCAAGAAGCCGTCTCAAAACAAAAATATTTCATTGAAGTGTTTTAAATCTCTATCATGTTTAGCATATGGTCCGCTAAAAACACAAGCGACAGCGTATGCTCAGCAGCGCTCCTCTGTTCTGGGCCTCCCTCGCTCATGTTGGGAGTCGGGACGACAGATGAGCAAAACCTTGCCGAGCTAAAATTTATTTTGGTGATTTTTTACGAGACTCGGTCGACCTAAAACTGCATCCCCCCCTGCTATGACCGTCCCCTTTGTGAATAGCTAATCATTTTTTTCTCCATTGCGTGTCAGAGTATCATGCAGCTCCGGCGTTGCATTGGTGCCGTCCGCATCAGGCAGTTCGCCCAGACGCGCACGCTGTGTTCCTTGCGGAGTCGTGGTCTACCTGGACGAACGGTTTCAGCGACGGAGACAACCGCGTGCGTGTCGAGTACACCAGTTTCTCTTCAACCATGGCACGAGCTCCGACTACGGAGCATACAACGACGGGGACAGTCCACGTCTGTGCAGGAGAGCACGACTGCAGGTCAGGAAAATATTGAGACGGTGATAGTTGCTTCCGCGGCGACCGCTCCTAGTCACACGACAAACACAACCGGTGATCCCAGCTCCGAGTCGTCCGCAGAAGAGACCAGGATCGAGACGAGCGACATTACTGAAGTACCCGACAAATCACGGGGCAGCTATGGCGACTCTGCTGCTTCCCCTGCTCGAGACGTTGAGCAAGAATATTCACAGACTGCCAGGACAACATATAAGAGTGCTCAGACAGTCCCACGAAGAGGACGGACAATTCGGAATTATTTAATTGAATCGCCGGTAGACGAAACAGACGACGCGCTGTTGTTTGATGCCAAAGATTCAAAATTGCGCGAGTCTAGGATCGCGTCCGCTCTGCCAGTGGAGACTAAATTCTCGTCCAATTTCAGACCAGCGGACACAGTACAGTCCGATTCACAAAGCCAGGAGTCTTTATACAGGGCCAGTAATAAACTGATTTCGGGTCGGCAGCTGCAGTTCAAGGCAAGTTCCTGTAGATCGAAGCCATATCGGTGAGGTCCATCTTCTAACACACATTTTCTGTCCTCTAGGATTTCGACATTCGGCCTGCGGTCCTCAAAACTCTTAGACTCCAGTATCCCAATATTCACTCACCTACGCATGTTCAAAGCGCCTTACTAAGCGCCCTGCAGAGCCAGAAATCTTTCATCGGCGTGTCGCCACCCGGGACTGGCAAGTCGTTCGCGCTTCTTCTCCACCTTCTCTCCCGTAACCGGTTCAAGACGCCGATAGCTAGCGTCACGTCCCTCGTACTTGTCTCGACTCGGGAATCCGGATTCCAGTACATGGAGCAAGTCAAGTCGTTCCTGCTCTCCGGCAACGCGCCGATCCCGACAGAGCAGGTCGCGCAGGTGCTGTACTCCGCTCCGCCGGACGAGATGGAGGCACAACGAAAGCTGCTGCGAGAAAACCCGACGCCGCACATTCTCTTTGCCACACCACACAGGCTGCTCGAGATGCTTGCGTCGGAGGATGAGCGCGAGCTGCTGAACTTGTCGTTCGTCCGGACCGTTGCCATCGACGACGCGGACAAGCAGTTCAAGCTCGCAGACAACGCGAAGCATTCCACGAAGGTCATCAGATCGATGCTCAACAAGAAGCACTCTAGGCAGGTGGAGGACGTGCGGTTGCGCACGATCGCCGTGGTTGGATATGTTATGAAGTTGATCCGAAAGGCATTGAATGCCTATTCGATTCAAGTGCCCCCGCAGATAGTCGTACTCTCGTCACTGAATCATACGAGTGACATGCTACACAAATTCGTCACGAAAGCGGGCTGGATCGACGAGAGCGAAATGGCATTATACGGATTGCCTGGGCTGTCCAAATTCGTGCCGCGGAATCTGCAGGTCGAGGTCAAACTCATCAACGAGATCGACAAGCGCAGTCTGGACACCTTGCTGCAGGCGGAATCCAAGAGCCCAATGCACACCCAGTTCAAACCAGTCCACGTGAAGCAGTGCGTGCGGGCTCTGGCCAAGGAACACGCCGCAGATTCTGTCAAGAGGGGTCTTCTCCTCGCTCCTGAAGGGGCTTCCGAGGCTAAGATCATTGAGCAGCTGCAGAGCGCAGGCATACCTGCCGTGTCTCTCGCATTCGCAGACGCAAGCACAAAGATCGGCCAGCCCGGCGTTGGCGAGTTCGGCGCGGTCGATACGCAGAAGCTGTTTTTGCCTGGATACCGCGGAGACGGCAGCAAGCCAGTTCCGGACCTGATCGTCTGCAAGCTGCGCCAGGCGAGAGGACTGCATTTTCCGGGCCTGGCGAGGGTATACCTGTTCGGTTCCGAATACCTGGAGAGAGCCAGAGACCTCAGCCCTGTAACGTTTTTGTGCCGCGCCAGTGACGCGCGTGAGCTCGAAACAGGCGCGTATGCTCGTCCGACCTCTCGCGAGAAGACGGAAGCGGAGGAGGAAAAGGCGAACGCGAAGGTGGTGCTCATAGTTTAGATTGAAGAGAAGCATTTCTTTGTCCGGTCATGTTTTAGATGATATCGAAAAATTGTACATATATATGTTTTTATTTTGGTGTATAAATGGGTCTGAACCAATTGTTTTGGCACTGCGAGATTTCGCAACGATATATATATATAATAATACAATCAAAATCGCCAACACGCGCAAGTCTGTGGGAAGGGACTTTGCTATGATTAACGGTTCGCAATGTTAGCTATGCAATACAAGCAAAGCGATTACTGCTCCCGGCCAGCCATCCGTCTTAGTAACGCGACCGGCGCGAACCGTCGTTCTGGCCCTGGCCCCTGTATCTTCCTGGCGGCGGCTCGTACGACGACGACGACCCGTTGCGGCCGTAGTCTCTAGACGGTGGCGGCGGTCTGTCGCGATATGACGACGACGGCGGCGGAGCCTGTGGCAGCGGGCTGCGCGAACGCCGTCGTCCCGGCACGTAACTATCACCGCCACGTCTGCCCCATCGACCACCACCACCACCGCCGCCGCCGCCTCCTATGTTTTGTCCGTTGTTGGGTCCACCTCTGAATCCGCCTCCATACCCTCCACCACCCCGTCCGCCTCTGCTGCCGCGAGGACCAGACGCGTATGTGGGTGGAGGCGTGGAGTGCTTGACCGAGATTTTGATGCCGTCAATGAATCCTTCGTCCATGTGCGCAATCGCACTGTCCGCCTCCTTTTCGGTATCGTATGACAGGTAACATAATCCACGACCCGGGAAAGCTGCAAATAAGGGTCATCAGAATCTCTTAACTCCAATGTACGAAAAACAAAAGAATGACGTACGCCTTCTGGAGAGGGTGATGTTGGTGACCTTGCCGTATGCAGAAAATATCTCTCTGATGTGAGCTTCCGTGACGACCTTGGAGAGGTTCTCCACGCATATCTAGACAGCAAAATGCAAGATTTTAGTTCAGAGTTCCCGTGCATCTCCAATCTCGAGGGATAAGAGTCGCCATACCCGCTTCGGTAGAAGGTCCGACGGTCGTCGTCGCGCAGGCGGGCTGGGCGACCGCGACGAGTAGTCGTAGCTGCGGCTCCTGCTCCTGCTGCGCGGACTCGCGCTCCTGCTCAATGATCTCGACCTGCTCCGGCTTCTGCTCCGACTCCGGGACTTGCCCCTGTCGCTGCTCGGTGTTCTGCTGCGCGAGCTGTATGACCTCGAGTAACTGCGCGACGAGCGCGAGTCGTACGAGCGAGACCGCGACCGCGACCGGGATCGAGACCGCGGCGAGCGCGAACGCGAGCGCGACGGACTTCGCGACGCCGACCGCGCGCGCGCGGGTGAGTCGCGCGCGCCGGCTGGCGACGGCGACCGTGACCGGGGTGTGCGTGAACGCGTGCGACCGCGCTCAGGAGGCTGGCCGGACTCGTGGCTGTCTACCGGATCGGGCGGTGGATTCGCGGACCGCGTCTCCGAGGACGGTGACCCAGACCTTGCAACAGCGAAAATTCCGTTAGAATTATATGTCACAGCTGGCATTTCGCCAATAGGAAACTTACATTGCAGTTGTTAGACGATCTATGGAGTTCCCTGATCGCTTTGTTTTTGGTAATTGTGATATCCAGGTCGCGTCGCCCTAACCCTATTAAGACGCGTGGGAAGTTTTTACATAGGAGAAGAAAATTTGGTTCAAGGCTTAAAGCACGCCGCTCGTCTCCACACTGTGTGCTTTCTCCTTCTCTTTTTTTCTTGTCTCCCCACAAACCGAAATCTCTCCTCCTTCCGCAACACCCGACAGAAAAGAGGCATGCGCCGGTCCAAGGTCTTTGTGGGGACGTCCCATCCCGAGCTGGGCAAGCTGATATGCGACCGGCTGGGAGTGCCGGAGGGCAAGTGCACGTTGCAGAAATTCGCGAATGGCGAGACCTCGGTCGCGATTGGTACGTATTTTTTTTTCTTGCGGTTGCTTTTTACGACCGGCGTCGGTCCTGATGTATCTAACGGCACGCACGTATAGGCGAGTCCATTCGCGACGAGGATTGCTATATCGTGCAAAGTGGAAGTAGCAGGTGCGGGCCCTTTCTGTCTTGCTGGCGACAATTCCACTTGATCCTGGCTTGGGCTGGTGCTAATTGACGTGCAGGATCAATGACCACATCATGGAGCTGCTGATTATGATTTCGGCCTGTCGTGGGGGATCCGCAAACAAGATCACTGGTGAGTCTGTATTTTGCTGGTGGGCTGAGAAGCCGGCGAGTTCCAAACTTACCGTCGTGGTCTCCTAGCGGTTGTCCCTTACTTCCCGTACTCCAAGCAGAGCAAGATGAAAAAGCACCGGGGTGCTATTACTGCACGCAGTATGTTTTATCCGTGGATAATTGCCTTGTCAAGGCAATGATTGTCTGATTCGGGTTTAGTGATTGCGAATCTTCTCACCATGGCCGGCGCGGATCATGTTATCACAATGGATTTACATGTAAGGTGAACCCGGTTGTGTTGAGCGCAGAGGCGTGACGGCTGACGCGTTTTTTCTCCAGGCAACTCAGATGCAGGGCTTCTTTACGAAGCCGGTTGACAACTTGCATGCCGGACCGACGCTCGCGCGATGGATCAAGCTCAACATTCCCGAGTGGCGCGATGCCGTGGTCGTGTCCAAGAACCCCGGCGGCACGAAGCGCGTGACGGCGCTGGCGGACGCGCTCAAGATCGACTTTGCCATGATCAACACCGACCGGCGCCGGCGGAACGCGTTCCCGATCTCGCGCGCGTCGCCGCCGACGGTCGTGAACGGCGACCACGGCGCTCGGTCGGACGACGACGACGCCGACGCCGACGCGGCGGCGGACCACATGACTATGTCGGCGATCCAGAGCGCGCGGGTCGTGCAGGGCCACGTCGTCGACGACGACTACATCGTGCCCGTCGCGGACGACGCGGACTGCAACTCGTCGCACGGGTCGCAGGAGAACGACTTCATGTACTCGTCCATCTACTCGGTCGCGTCCCAGCACGAGCACGCGCTCGGCGGCACGATCGACGCGACCGGGTCCGACGACGAGGACGAGGAGCAGCAGGACAGCGAGCGGCTGATCACGCTCGTCGGCGACGTGCGCGACCGGACCGCGATAATAATCGACGACATGATCGACCGGCCGGGCTCGTTCGTGGCCGCCGCGGAGCACTGCCGGATGAACTGCGGCGCCAAGAAGGTGTACGTGATTGCCACGCACGGCGTGTTTGGCGACGGCTGCCTCGAGGAGATGGAGAGCTCGCCGTGCATCGACCGGGTATGTTCTAGCTGCTGATCTGGATCTTTGGCTTCGCTAACGATGGACAGATCGTTGTGACGAACTCGTTTCCGATTCCGGCCGACACTCTCGCGCGGTCGACCAAGCTGACCGTGATTGACATTTCCCAGCTCCTTGCCGAGTGCATGCGCCGGAATCACTATGGTTTGTTGCCTTATCTTTGTCGTATCTTCGCTCACTAGAAAAAAAACAACTGACACCACACCGCTCATACAGGCGAGAGTATCTCGGCGTTGTTCGACTTGCTGCCCGTGCTCTAATGCGGATTCGGAGATTTTCTGTTGCTTGTCTTATTTCATTTTTTTGCATAATTTTGAACATACGCGCATTTCCTTTTTTTTTATATAAATAGGTAGCGAACATGTATGGGACACGGTGTCGGGCATAAAAAATATTTGTTTTCTACCAGGAGTTCATTTTTTTGATTTTCATTTTTTTTTTCTTTTTGATCCTTTTTAATAGCTATCGCCATTTTTTTCACGGTACGGAACTCGCCATAAGGAGAGTGAAGGGGAAGAAGTACACCAGCGATGCAGTCATTGGGCTGCAGGACCGATCTTGGGACGAAGGATGTGGATTTGGTCATGCACTCCATGGCTGCTTCCATATTCTTTCGTCCCTGTCTTACCTCAAGAGATCTGTGTCCTAACGGAGCGCTGGAAGAACAAAAAAAAACAATGCCGGCGGGTGGGAGGGGTAGGCTGTTTTGGTCCGCCCCCTTTGCCTGCCGGTTTTGTATAACGAGATTGCTAAAGGCATGCGTCTGTAGTTGCCGTCGCTTGGCCTTGCGGCCGGCGATTGGTTTGAGACTTTGCGTGTAAGAAACCCTTCTCACATCTGTTTTCGTTTTTGCATGCACGCAGGCTAGTCATAATGGAAGGTCATGTCGTGTTCGGGCACACGATGAACTGCAAATATCCCTCTCTGCCTAGCACCATTCTGCTGGATATCAATCTGACTTGCGATGGGAGTAGTAAAAGCAGCAAGAGTTGGTCCTGCGGTGGTTAACATATGGGAGGAGCTGTCAAACGAGATGAGATGTTTAAACCTTAAAAGTAGCCCCTGGAAGATCGATCAGCCATATATATGCACATGATTGGAGTATGCGGATTTTTTTCTTGAACGTCTGCTATTGTGTGCGGCAATACATTGTTCAATTGAATTCACTCTTAATAAATTTTGATTTTGATTTGGCTCTGCCTTGCATGTTCAGTTCTAGGGACCGTCCCCGCCGCGAACTTCACCGAACAAGGGCAACGGGATCTGTTTTTTTTTTGGGCGGCAAGTTGGAGGTGTATGCACGCGATCAATAGCCAGGATGATTTAAACTGACGCCTCTCTAGACCAAATGATGATGATGATGCGCCGAGAAGGGAGGGGCCCCCGACACTTATTTCTTTCAGTAGGAGCAGGACTAGCCAAGTACGAATATCAGCCATCATACACTCCGCAGGGCACATCTCGAGGCCAGACTGGCACGGCACTGTATATTTTGAAATCTGGTTTACTTCGTCGGAGATAGTTGGGGCGCCGCCACATAAAGCGCGACAAGGCGTCGTCGGGAAAGCGGTTTTGGTCGGTCCAATAACCTGCCAGCGCCCAACCCAGATGGAACGAGACAAGACAGGAAAACCCGGGTCTTGTGGCGGCTGTCGGAAACGCGGCCGGGACGGCTACCCGTGGCTGGGCAACGTGACCGGCGTGTCGAGCGGCGCCCGCGACACGCCGCCCAGCGATCGCGCGCGACACGGCCGTCCTCGCCGCCCGAAGGTTTTCCGCTTCCGCTGCCCCGCAAAATCAACAAAACGCGGGGTCAGGGTTTTGAATGAACTTCGCTCAATTCTGTTTTTATGCTGCCCAAAAAGAAACATTGTTCTTGCTGAACGGACTGCTCTCGGAGGCCGGTCAATTCAAGCAACTATTTTACTTCACCAGGCCGGTCAGTCTGTCTGTCTGTCTGCCTGCCTGTCCACGGCCCGGCTGTCGCGTGTTGGTGGGGCAGGACGCCCAAACGATGCCCGATTAGGCGTGTGCCGGCCGCAAGGGACCTCGGAGTCTCTCTTTGTCTGCGTGCTTGCTTTGCCGCTCTGACCTGTTCCCCCCGACTAATACCGAGCCGCCTCGGGAAATCCAGGAAGGAAAAAACCCCACGAAAAAAAAAACACTCTCTGAACTCCACCGTAATTCTTTTCTCGAACAAAATTTTTTTTTTGGCAAGACAAAAAGAAGCATCCGGCTTCCGAGGAAAATCATTATTGCGGGGCTGCAGCTCTCTCTCCGACTGGCTACGAATGCCTGTAGCTCTTCAATTAAGAGGCTCGCGTGGACAATTAAATGGCCATGCAAGAGGAAAGACAAAATAGCATATGTGACTTATAATAAATTGTGTATAAACTATATAACATGGAAAATAAAAGCATGACATGCCGAGGTCTACATATAACAAGAGCAAGGCAGAACAAAACAAGGCAAAGTACAAAACAAAAACTGAACAAGAAACCAAAACACAAAGACGCAGGAATGAACAAGAAAAATGACCCAGTACAAAACAAAATAAAGATGCTCCATATAAAAAAAAACTCACTCACAACGGAAGTTACACCAAAAAAAAATTAAATAAAAAAAACCATTTGATCGTCAAAACCCCATTCAAGGTAGCGAAGAAAAACATAACTTTTCGGTAAGCTGTTACAAATGATAATACCCATTTTCGTTTTTCTTTTGTAACGCTTCGTCTAATCCTCCCGAGACGGAAAAAAAAAAGTATTAGGGATTAATACCGGCCACTGGCGATAGTCAAGACGGCCAATGCGAAAAAAAAAAAAAAGCGATGCAAGTAAAAAGACGAAGAAAAGACGAGGTAGACGAAACGAAGTCAGATCAAGACAATTAGGCGTTGAGGACGGGTGCCTTGCCGGAGAGCAGGGGGAACTGCTCGAGCGCGGTCGAGACCTGTTCGTAGACGGCAAAAGTGACGGCCTGGCCGGGCGCGACACGCATGACGCGGGGCGTGATGCCCTTGTAGAAGGCGAAGAAGCCCTCCTTCTGGATCAGGGTCTTGGATATCCGGCTCACGCGGCCGATCGCGGACTCGCCCGAGGTGGCCTTCTCGCGCTGCATGCGGGTCTTGATGGTGTCGATCGGCGCGTTCGAGAGCGGGCCGAGCGCGCCGGAGATGAGGCCGACGACCATGTGCTGGTACGACGGCAGTTCGTCGTACTGGGGCTGGATCTTGGCCAGGTAGGCCTTGATCTCCGTGTAGGCCGTGAAGTTGACGGCCTGGTTGGTGGACTGGCGGAGCGCGGTCAGGATGACGCCGCGGTAGAGGACCTTGATGCCCTCCTCGCGCACGATCGTGTAGGCACAGTGGGCGGCGTTGCGGTACTTGGGCACGGCGCCGGGCTCGGTCATGGAGTGGTGCTGGGCCTGCAGGCGGATCTTGACGACGTCGGTCGGGTTGACGACGAGGACGGCCTCGGTCACGCCTGCGGCGAGGCCGGCGAAGAAGATGCCGGTCGGCGAGGTCTTGCCGGTGTTTGAGTCGGCCAGCCAGGTCTTGAACTTCTCAAAGGACGAGAAGCGGATGGCCATCTTGGGCACGATGCCGGTGATGACGGCGCCGAGGCCCTTGTAGAGGCCGAAGAAGCTCTCCTTCTTGACGATGGCCGCGCCGGTGCCAAAGAAGCCGAGCTTCTTGCCCGTGCCGGCGGCGGACTTGGTCGAGAGCTGCATGCGGACCTTGATGGTGTCGAGCGGGTGGCAGGACAGGGCCTCGCAGAGGCCTGCCGTGCCGCCGGCGAGCAGGTTCACCGCCGTGCTTGTTTTCTTCCTGTCGCGGGGGGCCATGTCTGTGGAGAGAGAGGGACTGGGGTGGGGAGAGGGGAGACCGGTAGGGGAGTTGGGCAGGGAGAGAGCGGCGGACGGGGAGGGGGTGAGCAGGGAGGAGGAGGAAGAAGGGGAGAAAGAAGAAGGGTTCGAGGACGAGGGACGGCGGAAGTCTTTATATTCTCGTTGGTCCGGGGCCGGCTGTAGAGAGAGAGAAGAGAGAGCTTTAGACAGACGAGCGAACCAGAAGCGCAAAACCGCCGTCTCCTCGGTCCGTTTTCCTCTGCGCTTTCTGGCCGCCCTCAGTCTCCTCGTTCGCCCTTGCCGGCCAGCCAGTCCCCGGTCCCGGTTTGGTTTATTGTGTTTTGGTTTGTGCTCGGTCCTCCCGCGGTCTCGTGCCCGCGCTGTCTCCTGCGTTTGCTGCCCTGCCGGGCTCCGGCCTGGATGCTGAATATCATCCGTCCAGAAAAGCCTCGCTCGCCCGATGCTCCCAAACTGTTGTCCTCGGTGCTCCGCGTTTTCGCTCTGCGCCCACAGCGCCCGTGCCGGTTGTGGCGTAACCGTCACTGCCGCGCGAGATATAAAACCGCAGCCGCCGCGCGGTTGCAGCCGGAGCGCGCTCGGGAGGCCGTCCCGCTCCGACGGCAGTTTGCCGACGGTCTTGGCCCTCCACAAAACTCCCACCCGCGTCCCGAGTCTTCCCCGGAATCCCACCTTTTCCCGGGCCCTGTTGCTGGCTGCTCTCTATCTTATCTCCACCCAACGCCCGCCTGCCCCCCCGCGGGCCCAGAATTGTTTTTGTTTTGTCAAAACGCAGGGCAATCAATTGTCAATAATGTATGTCAGCCAGTGAGTGGTTGCCAGGCCGCGAGGCCGCGGCCGGCGGGAATGTCCCCCCGAAAACCGCAGTGCAAAACCATATCACGCGACTTCGCTGCGACTCGCGCGCGACACGCCGTGCGGCGGTCGGCACCCTGCATGTGACGCCCCGCGTTTTCGTCACGGGCCCGTCACGTGCGGTGCTTAACATCAGCCCTGCTTTGCCCGTCACGACGTATATCATACGGCCGTCTTGTTAAACTGCGCAAAGCGACCCGGTGAAAGACAAAGACAAAGGACCGTCGAGCTGCATGTTGCTTGCGCTGCAAGGGCCGACTGTGAGTGTGAGTGTGAGTGTGAGTGTGGAAGTGAGTGCGACGCTGCCCAGAGTGCAGAGTGGCTGGCCTGTCCCGGTCTCGGTTTGTCTGGTCCCACCGGAATCTTCAAGCGCCGGCCCCCGCCGAGCCGCATCTGCTTCCTGGAAATACCTCTACATAAACCAGATCATGTAATGCATTTATCATACATTTTACTCTCTACCCGGGACGCCGTTTACACAAAATTACCCACATACAATGTCATACAAAAAGAACAAAATAAGAAAGCGGCGGGCCACATTGCCTCCTCTCTTGTGGCGGGCCACAAGAACGCGGACTAATGCCCCGCCCTGGTCTCCGCAACAATGTCCACGACGATGTTCGTGACCGCAACAATCACCTCGACCGCAATCAGCACGATGACGACAAACTCGAGGTACTCCTCGTGCGTGTGGCCGAGCTGCTCCTTCATCATGTCGAGCAGGTCCGAGATGACCTCGAGCCGCTGGTTCAGGACCGCCACGCGCGGGCCGATTTCCAGATATGACCGCATGGCCTTGTAGAGCGGCTCGAGCTGCGGCTCCGTCCACACGAGCTCGGGCGAGTCCAGGATGGACGAGTGCAGGTTGATGTTGATCCGCAGAATGAACAGCTCGCCGATCGACATCATCACCCGCTCGTGGCTCATCTTGACCTTGCCCGTCATGGCCAGGTCCCGCGGCATGTCCTTCAGCGTCGCGATCGTGTGCGCAATCACCTCCTCAAACAGCGAGATCTTGACCGACTGCGCGATCGCGTGCGACAGCGACAGCTTGACCATGTAGTTGGACGCCTCGCCCTCGCCGAGCGCGATGTAGTCGTTGAACACGCGCGGCCGCCGTGAGAGCGTGATGTAGAAGTTCAGCTTCTCGGACTGCACGTCGTCCGGCGCCATCGTCTCGACGGAGTCCACCGTGAGCGAGTCCACAAACCGCAGCTCCTCCTCGAGCGTGAAGCCCCAGAGCACGACCACGCCGTACTCAAACACAAACGCCTCCTTCCGCCGCGGCACGCCGACGCTGGCGACCTTGCCGCGGCTCGTGCGCCGGACGACGTACTCGACCTTGTCGTCCTGCCCGGCCGCGTCGGGCGAAAACGCAAAGTCGACGTAGAAGCAGTCCACGAAGGCCTGCGGCTTGGGCTTGCCGACCGCGGCGCAGTGCTTGGTGAAGTACACCAGCATCTCCTTCATCTTGTACGACGACGCCGTGCAGTACGCCGTCACCCGAGGCACCTTCACTCTGTCGGCCTTGTTCTGCACGTACGGATCGCGGTAAGCCTGGACTGCATCGCCGGCGCCGGCAGTAGCAGCGGCAGCAGCAGCAGCACCCCGTTCCCCAGACCGGCCCGCGGACGTCACAGATGGCCGCGGGCCCTCGGGCAAAACCTGCATCTTTTGCGCCGTCTTCGACGTGCGCTGCGGACCCGCCTTGGGCGGGCCGAGCGACAGCGGCATCGCGCGCGGCCTGCTGCCGTCTTTGGCCGCGCTGGCGGATCGAATTTGCCGGCCGGACGGTGCAGGTGCGAGCTTGGCAGCTGGTGCTGCCGGTGCGGCGAGCAGCGGTATACCTTCGTCGCTGTGGTCGCGGTCGCCTTCGAAGCTCATTTTTTTTTTGGATCAGAAAGGAACAAGGGAAGAGGGAGAGAGAGAGAAAAGCAAACGGAATCCGGCGATGTAGATTTATATCACCTCCATACAGGACGTAATAGCGCCGCAAACGTTTCTTGACACCACGTGATAGCTAGTGCCTTGGGGAGTCTCCGGGGCACTTTAAATGCCGGGTTAAAAGCAGCCGGACAGGCTCCTTCCTGGACGGCGTGAAAGCGTCTGCTGCGAGCCCTGGACGTAGAATTGCATTGCATAGGCGCGTGGAGGATGACAATTTGGCGGGGGGCTTGCAATCGAAATCGCGACGATGCGATGACGTGTGGGCTTGCGCGTGGGAGGTCACTGACAAAACCCGCTCACTAAAAGGCGTCACTAAACCAAAAAAACGTCACTAACACAACGGGCTTACCAAAACACGCAACAACATCCGCCCGACGCCGCCGCAACATTCGAACTTTTCCCCTCCTCTTCCGACGCCTCCGCCTTTCTCCCTGTCTTCCTCCTTCCCCAATCCACCCCCCCTCCACCACCACCCCCCCTCCAATCCCCAACGCCATGGTCCCTGCCGGCGCTGGTTTGGCGTCCCATCACCCCGTGGCCGCGCCCGCCCCCGCGCCCGCGCCAGCGCCTTCCTTCGCCCACGCCCAGCCCGCCGCGCACGCCATCGTCCCCGAACCACCCACCCCGGCGCCGTCGCCGACCCCCTACTCCGGCTTCCTCCCCGACGATGACGACGACGACAACGCCGGCATTGTCGGCAACAACGATGCCAACGGCAGCAATGACGCCGGCAGCAGCAGCAGCAGCCACAGCCACGCCGTCTCCGCCGCAACGACGCCCGAGCCCCTCCTCCGGCTCGCGCGCGAGTTCGCCGGTCTCGACAAGGCCCAGCGCGAGACCCTGCTCGCGGCCCTGCTCTCCGCGTGCGACACCTCCACGCTCTCGTTCGTGTTCGAGTACGTCTCGCCGCTGCTCAAGAAGGACCCGTTCGCGGTCCTCCCGAACGAGATTTGTCTCCGCGTGCTCTCCCATGTCGGCGACCCCCAAACTCTCGCCCGTGCCGCGCAGGTCTCGCGGCGCTGGGCAGACCTCGTCTCCGACGACATCACCTGGAAAATTCTCTGCCGTATGTCTTTTTTTTGTCTGATGAGCTCTCCCCAGTCGCCGATACCATGCTGACTCTTTTTTTCCAGAACGCTTGAATTTCCCTGTCCCGTCACTGCCTCCCTCTCCTCCTCCTTCCGGATACGACCCCCAATCCGAGTCACAGTCCCACGTCTCCTCCTTCTCTTCGTTCATGCAGCACCACGAGCTGTCGCAATTCTATCCGCATCAGACGCAGTTCAACCCTGCCGTGCAGTCTCGTCCACCCAACACCGCCGTCGTCTCCGTGTCGTCCCCACCCACCGCCAGCACCGCCCTCACCGCCCTTCCAGTCGCCCTTCCCACCGAATACACCACAACATCAAACTCGCGCAACGGCGACCTGTCCATGATGGAGTCGACCTATCTGCCGCTGCTTTCCCGGCCGTCCGTGCCCCGCACGTTCCGGGGCGTCATCAAGCAGCGCTACATGGTCGACGCCGCCTGGCTCAACGGCGGCCGCCTGGCCGCCCGCCACATCACCACCGACCAGGGCGTCGTGACCTGCCTCAATCTCACGCGCGACTACATCATCGTCGCGCTCGACAACTCCCGCATCCACGTGTTTGCGTCCGACGGCCGCCTGCTCCACACCCTCACCGGCCACGTCATGGGCGTCTGGGCCATCATGCCTCTCGGCGACACCCTCGTCTCCGGCGGCTGCGATCGGGACGTGCGCGTGTGGGACATGCGCACCGGACAGTGCAAGGCTGTCATGCACGGCCACACCTCGACCGTGCGCTGCCTCAAGATAAGCAACAGCCGCACGGCAATCTCCGGCTCGCGCGACGCGAGCCTGCGGGTGTGGGACATCGAGACCGGCGAGTGCCTCCACGTCCTCGTCGGCCACCAGGCGAGCGTGCGCTGCCTGGAGGTCCACGGCGACATCTGCGTCTCGGGAAGCTACGACACGACGGCTAAGGTGTGGAGCATCTCCCGGGGCGTGCTCCTGCACACCCTCGCCGGCCACTTCTCCCAGATCTATGCTCTCGCGTTCGACGGCGTCCGCATCGCGACGGGCTCGCTCGACACGACCGTCCGCATCTGGAACGCCGCGTCCGGCCAGTGCCTCGCCATCCTGTCCGGCCACACGTCCCTTGTCGGCCAGCTGCAGATGGCGGGCGACACGCTCGTCACGGGCTCGTCCGACGGCTCGACGCGCGTGTGGGACCTCCAGCGCATGGCGTGCGTGCACCGGCTCGCCGCCCACGACAACTCCGTCACGACGCTCCAGTTCGACGACCGCCGCATCGTCACCGGCGGCAGCGACGGCAGGGTCAAGGTCTGGGACGTCAAGACCGGCCAGCACATCCGCGACCTCGCGTGCTCGTTCGAGGCCGTCTGGCGCATCGCGTTCGAGGACGAGAAGGTCGTCGTGCTCGCGTCCAAGCAGAACCGCACCCACATGGAGGTCATCAGCTTCGCGCCGCCAATAGAGGAACTGAACTGAGGACGTCCTTATCGGACACACATGCTGCATCCACATTTCCCAAAAAATGGGGCAAAGGAAAGAATATAGGCCCGTGCATATCATTTCTGCTATTTCAAAACTTTTTTTTACCTTTATCTGTGTTGTCATTTGACGGCCGTCTGGTTGTCGGCATTGGGTTGAGTTATTATTATGCTACGTTACGTGTAAGGCCAAAAGTTCTGTGTGGGCTGACTTATATCGCGGACCAATCAGCATTGCGGGACTACTATGCACCTGATTGACTCTTTTTCCTATTTTTTTTTATCCTATTCGCCTCAGAAGGGGCCGGTATGGCGCGGATGTGTATGATGTCTTTTATGTATTTTGCGTTCGTTGTGATTGTTTGGTTTGAAGCGCTTGTTATCGTGTTCAAAGGGCGTTTTTGTGTTGTGTGGTATATATAACCCGTGAGGTCTTTGTTATTTTTGTTGAGTTTTCCTTTTGGTATGTGTACGCGTTATTGTTTGACGGGCTGGACAGGTTTGGTCCGTTGGTTCGAATCCATTTTTGATAAAACAAAAGGGAAGAATAGATCGTTTGACAACTAAGTGCGCAAGACTCTACTTCTCAGACCGATGAAGTTTTGAGGACCATGCCATCAACGTAGCTGTGAGCTGCTGCCCATTATTCGTTCATGGGGATTAAATGACTGTTGTGCTTGGACATGTGGCTTCGCCTGTTTTGTCTTTCGTTCATTCAAATAGGCAGGACGGCAGAATCATCGAGCTATGGAATCCCCGATCACAGCAATAATAGACTGTAAATTTTAGATTGACTACATCTGTATAGAAAAAGAAAGTAAATAGAACTTAATATTGAGGCTTTGTGCCTAAGCTTTGTAGATGGGAACAGTTGAACTGGCCACTAACCATCGCCAATCGTGAGTTCGCGCCCAGAATAAAACAAGGTTGTTTAGGCATCGCCAGATCGGGCAAAGTGATTGCATGGCAATCATTCTTTGGCTTGTGGTTCGCTGGATGATCCTGATGAACGTACAGTAAGCAGTGGTAAGGATGAAAGTAGCAACAATAACCGTCCCGAACTGAAACTGGACGGTTTACGACCAATTTTAGCAGTCTCTGCTCTGCGCACCTTCGCTCCGCCCGCTGAATACACGCGACCATGCCCTACGCTGTCCATGTTGAAAGTCCGGTTAAGAACAGGTAATTATGCATTAATAAAAAAAAACAACCATCTCAACTGCAGACTGGCCAGAAGATCGTGGCCCAGACCCTGAAATTGGAACAGCGCGAGAGAGAGCGCGACACACAGGACCTAACCCTGATAGTAAATAGCAACGCAACAAGCCGGCCCGGTTGCCAATTCCCACGCCGCCCGCCGGTTTGACATAATAAATCCGCCGTGCGACGCCGTCTTCCCCTTTCCTCTTTTCTTTTCTCTTCTCTCATGGTCGGGCGGCACTTTTACGTGCCCTCGGCCCGGCGAACCCCGGGCTTGAGAGGCAGAAGGTCGAGAACTCGTCTGAGGTTTGTACTACTTTATCTTTTTATTTGGTCTATGAATATATTCGGCGGTGAGCTAACTTTTATTGAACAGTTTTTCGACCCTCCAGTCCGACCTCGAACGCAGAAATCCACGTGCGCTTCCCCACGAATCCAGGCTTTGCGTGGAGAGGTATCGAGAACTGTCATAGGTTAGTCGCTATTTTTATTTGATCCACGCAATCTTCGATCTGTCCGTCGTCGCCGGACCGATC
>JAKTPS010000181.1:0-25217 GCA_030556275.1 Lipomyces sp. NRRL Y-27488 | reverse complement strand
GTCGTCCACACGGTCGGGCCCGTGTACGCGGCCCACCCGCCGGCCGAGGCCGAGCGGCTGCTCCGGTCGTGCTACGTCCGCAGCCTCGAGCTCGCCGTGCAGAACGGGCTGCGGTCGATTGCGTTTCCGGCCATCAGCACCGGCGTGAGTTGCCATTCGTCTTTTGATTCCCCCCCCGTGTTCTTGTCGCTGGCTGGCTGCATGTATTCATACCACTGCATAATAACTACATAGATATTTGGATACCCCATCGAAGACGCGACAGATACTGCCGCGAGCGCCGTCCGCACGTTCTTGGAGAAGCCAATGGATCCCCCGAACTCACACGCAGCGCTCGCCGAGGTGCTTGATCGCGTTATCTTTGTTGTGTTTTCAGAGGCCGATGAAATCGTACGCGTGTGGAAATTGTCACCTTGTAATTGATAGATTGGCTAAAGAACTGACTGTTGTTGCGTCAAACATTTATATAGGTATACCGACAAGTCCTCCAGAGATATTTCCCCCCCTGCGAAAGCAAGTCATGAAGGCGAAGCAAAGTAAATCAAACACCGAAAAGACATTACAGTCTTTTGTCCCTTGTTCTCTCTCTCATTCTCTCTCTCTCTCTCTCACGCTCTCTTCCTCGTCCTCTCTCCCACCGTCTCCTAGTTCTTAGGAGGGTGGTATATTGTGTCTAACGCCTTGTAATCCTTTCGCCACTTCAAGAAGTTATATATGCATACCGCGGACTCTTGCGACGCGCATTTGATCTTCATGCACGGCAATGAATCCTGCTCCTTTTTGGTGTCGGTCGAGGCGGACTCGGCACGGGACTCGGCACGGGCGTCTTCCGCTGCGGGGCGTTTGGTCGCGGTCTCGGGGGCCAGGTACTCGCCGGGGACGATCGTGTACATCACGATGACGTCGGGCATTATGAACTCGAGGTCCGCTTGTACTTTATCAATCGCATGACTTGTAATGAATTTTTGTCAGCTTAGCCGTACTTCTGGTAAGGCGCCGGGAGAAAATGCGGGAAAACTCTTACGGGCACTTGTAAATACTGACGGTATGCACGGGCAACTCGGTCTCCTCATCAATCAGCGCAAACGCATTCTGCAGTCTCTTGGACCGCTCCATGAGCTGCACATGGCCCTTCTGCAGTGTGATGTATTCCTTCTCAAGCGCGACGGCGCGAGTGGCAATACTGTTCAAGGAAACAGCCTCGTTCTCGAGACGCGACTTCTCCGTCTCCAGAGCGTTGACCTGCGTCCTGAGCGACCTGATCTCGGCCATTTGGTCTTTGATGACCGTGTTGAAATCAAAATCTGTATTGCCCAAGTCACCGAGTTCAGCGGCAACTTCGAGCGGATCAACGTCTGTGGCACCCGAGCCTGCTGAAGACGCGGACTCGTAGATGTAGTCCGGATCGTCCTCGTCGTCCTCGTCCTCGTTCGCGCCATTCTCGTCGTGGTCGTTGCTGACGACGCTCACGGCCGGCGTCTCCGCCGCGGTGGACGAGGTATCGGACGTGTCGGCCGCCGGCGCGCTGTCGTCTTGGGCGACGTCGTCAATGCCGTAGCTCAACTTCTTGCCCGGCACAGCAGACCCAGAGCTCGGCTCCGCGGCGGGAGCAGGAACCGTGACGGTCTCGGTGGATGCCGCCAGACTCGCCGGAGCAGCAGAATCGGGTCGCTCCGAGTCCTGCTGCTGCTGCTGCTGCTGTTGCTCGCCTGCTGGGGCCGTTCCATCAACGCTCAGGTTTGACAAGCGATCGCTCAGCTCAGCCGGACGGTCACTCGATGCGGGCTGCGCGGTCTCGGCGGACGGCTCCGCAGGACGCTCGACCATGACGTAATTTGGAGGAACCCGCGAAGAAAACGCAAAAGAAGAGGCCAGGTTCGGACTGGTGGGTGCTGGGGCAGACATCCTGGGCGCGGCGGCAAGCGATGCCAGAAGCGACGACTCTGGTGAAGTGAAAGTAAACGGAAACTCGGACTTCGGACTGGGCGTAGGCGTCTCCCGTTTGTCCTGGAACGTAAACATGCTGCTGCTGAACGAAATCGTGAACGAGTTGATTCTGCAAGATGAATGCAAGGAAGCAGAGGAGAGGGTTGTGAGAAACAAACACGATCGACTCCCAACTGTGCACGTGACCTTAATCGACGTTGTAATTTTGTTTACAAGCAGCCCTTTTGGGCCTGCGCGCGCGGGGTAGCCTCCCCTTTTTTTTTGTCCTCGACCGAGAGAACGGCTTTGGGCTTGGTTTGGGTTGTGGATATGACAGCTATATCAAAAGAGGCTGCTGTGAGAAGGAACCCCTTTTTGACGCCCGCACGGCAAATTTTATAACGGCGTCGCGCGCGCGAACTGGTCCCCCTTATGCGACATACCACGGAGAAGCACGAAAGCAGCGCACGCTACGTGGTTTCGTAGGGCTCGACATATGCTCAGCGCTGTGCCGTACAAGTAGAACATTTCGGTAAATAGAGAATGCAGTAAACAAAACTTCTTGTATTCGTACATACTTGAGCCATTCAAAAATAATGCCACCGTCTGGTAATGCGAATCCGTCGCTTTGCTAGTTGAACGCAAGATCTAGATTAAATCCCACTCAGGTAAATCTTTTAAACTACAATCTCAATGCCAGTATGAGGGCAATATAACGGCAAGCGAGAGCTGTGGAATATCTCGTTTATGCGAATGAAAACATCCGGCATCCAGCAGCGTGTAAATTCGGCAATGGCTCATTAAAAGCCAGGAATCGTATACCATATCTTCTATTTCGCATTTTACCCACTCAAAAAATAGTACAAAGTTACATAAACTTCCGGTTACCTTCATAAAACTGGGCTATACTTCCCTGCCCTGAAGAAAAAAAATTACATTGAGAAGGACAATCCACCATCAGTTTCATATGCATTACTTTACGCTTCCCCGCCTTCGTCCACTACACGACCAACGAATCAGAGCGCAGAAAAATATCACGAGGCTCTCCTCTCCGGTACGAAAGATGGACTCTAGGGCGACGGTGCGGTGTGAGGTTTTACTGTGAAGATATTTGGTCAGTTCCGCGTCCTGCGACGTCACTTTGAAGATCAAAAGGCTTACTAGGAAGTAGTCGGGCGTGCGGCGAGACACGGACGGTTCGCCGGCGCGTGGGCAGGGGTCGAATTGCAAGCTAGACGACTGTGTTAGCCGGGAATTTACGACCAAAAAGAACATGAGACCTACAAGGTATATTTGAGGTTCTCGTCGATTTCCATTATTGCAGCTTGATTTCCGCATCTGTAGCAGTAATTCGGGGCTGTACCGAAGGTTAGAATAGAAGAATCGAGAGAATGTGAGATTAGAGGACGGGAATCATACCTGAGAAAATCGTGACAACCTGCTGATCCTGACTCCAGTTGTATCCTTCCATGACAAGCTGGTGGGCGCGCGCGACAAGAGTGAGACCGTTCTTGTGGTTGAAGGCCTCGGATATGTCCTGTCCGAAGGTGTAGCCCGCGCCACGCGGAGAGATTCCCCATCCACACCTGTCGTCGGGATCGGACCAAAGAAGATCGCACATGGCGCCTTCATGGGGAACCTCCTGTATGCGGTCAAGGGCGCGGATGTTGTCGAGAGAGTCGATGGATGGCGATAGACCGCCGTGGAGACAGAAGATCTGGTTCTCGATGAGGGCGGTGAGGGGTAGGTAGTCGAACAGGTCGGTGAAGTATTTCCAGACGTTAGGATTGCCGTACTTGCGCAGGCACTCGTCGTAAAAGCCGTAAACCTGTGTGATCTGGCGAGACTCGTGGTTGCCGCGCAGGATGGTCAGCCGGCTGGGGTGACGGATCTTCATGGCAACCAGCAGTGTGACAGTCTCGACGGAGTAGTAGCCACGGTCGACGTAGTCGCCCATGAAGAGGTAGTTCGTGTCCGGGTTCGGCCCGCCGATCTTGAAAAGTTCCATGAGATCATGGAACTGGCCGTGGATATCACCACAGACTGTAACGGGGCATTGCTGAGGAAAGGAAGGTCAGCGATGCGACTGGCGTTCGAACCAGAACAACTAGAAGCCCACTCACCACTGCCTGCACATTCGACTCCTTCTCCAGAATCTCACGCGCCCTGTCGCAGAGGCGCTTTACGTCCGCCTCGCTCAGCTGCTTGCAGTCCATGAGCATCTCGATCCATCGGTCGAGCTCGTCGTACGACCGCGAGTCGGTAATCGGCGACACCTTCTCCGCGTTGCTCGTCTCGTGCGCGGCCGGCGACAGCCCGGGCATTGTGGCGTCCACCATGATCACGTCATTATCGGAGTCCATCCTTTCTTTGTGGTCCTGTATTCTCCTTCCTTTTTTTGGGGCTTGTTATCGTTGGTTGTGATGGCGATTTGTGCTGTGCTGTGTATGTGTATGTGTATGGGATGTTATGTAATGCTACAAGGGGCATGTCCAGATCGGCGACAAATGTGCCGCAACATAATTAGCGCGATGAGCTAACCACTCTCTGTGTCTATCTCTGCATCTTACACTGTCATTCTGCAACCAACTGAGCAGCGTCTTTTCTTTAGTAAACGAATTTTAAAATAATAAAACCAATTAAAATATTTGCTTTTGAGATGAAAAAAAAACATAGCAAAGAAAAAAAAAAAGTGGACAACACCGGAATCGAACCGGGGACCTCCCGCATGCTAAGCGGATGTGATAACCAACTACACCAGATGCCCTTTTGTTGAAATTTTCACCAATCAGCGCTCAGCCGAGGACCTGCGTGGATCATCAAGCCTCTCCCACACCCTTCCAAGTATCCAGTCCAGCATCGACTCTCATTCTCTTTCCGGACCACTATTCCCGCTCAGACTCGCAAAGGAAGAAAATATTCAAATGCCGCCACGCGTCTGCTCGCAGTGCAAAGGCACGTCGCTCGAAGCGACCGGCTCGGGCGAGCTTGTGTGCACGGATTGCGGCAAGGTCCTGGCCGACACTCAGATCGTTGCCGAAGTCACTTTCGGCGAGGCGGCGAGCGGAGCAGCCGTCGTTCATGGTGTTTATATCGGAGGTGACCAGTGTATGTTCCTTGGGTGTGTTAATTTTATATGTGTGCTTTTGGTGTACTGACGGCCATATCTAGCTGGCGCGCGTAATCTGGGCGGCGGTTTTAGAAAGAACGGGTCGTGGGAGAGCAGAGAGCAGACTCTCGCGAACGGTATGTTTGGTCGTGTCAACGACAGTATTGCGAAATATGCTGACTTTTGCTCCTTATTAGGCCGGCGGCGAATCATGAACTTGGCACATGTCCTGAATCTTGCCGAATATATAGGCGAGGCGGCAAACAGATGGTTCCAGCTCGCAGTCACCCAAAACTTCGTACAAGGCAGGCGCTCGCAATACGTTGTCGCAGCATGCCTATATGTGGCCTGCAGACAGGAGCGGACCACGCATATGCTTATTGATTTTGCTGATTTGCTCCAGGTCAGCGTGTTTTCTATTGGCGCGACGTATCTCAAGCTCGTGAACCACCTGCAAATCAAAAAGATCCCGCTCATCGACCCGTCCATCTACATCCAGCGGTTTGCCGTCAAATTAGAATTCGGCACAGACACAAAGAAAGTCATGAATGACGCGATAAGACTCGTGCAGCGAATGGGAAAGGACTGGCTGCACCAGGGCCGTCGTCCCGCCGGTGTCGCTGGCGCGTGCATACTCGTCGCCGCGCGCATGAACAACTACCGTCGCACAAAAGCTGAAATAGTGCACGTGGCAAAGGTTGCCGAGGACACTATCCAAAAGCGCCTGGACGAGTTCAAGCTGACGGCCGCCGGTGCACTAACCGTGCAAGACTTCCGCGGCACGAACATCGAGTCGGAGGCCGACCCGCCATCTTTTACGCGGCATCGCAAACGCGAGCTCGCCGAGCAGCGGGAGCGGGAACGGCTGCGGGAGTTAGACGAGGCCGACGAACATGCCGAGAAAGAAGTCGCGGACGATTTGGACGCGACGCTGAAGGACAGAAATTTCCAGATGATTTCTGAATTGATGCAAGAAGACGGCACGCCCGCGCCGTCGCGCGTGTTTGACTCGGACCCCGAAAATTTATCCGATGTCGACGACGATGAGATCCAGTCATTCATGCTGTCCGAACAAGAAGTCGAAATCAAGTCGCAGATATGGGAGAAGCTCAATGAGGACTATTTGAGAGAGCAAGAAGAGAAACAATTAAAACTTGAGGCGGACGAGAAGGCGGGTATCGTTCGTGCGCCGCGGAAACGAAAGCGCACAAAGCCAAAGGACTCGGCGTCGGAGAACCTTCCCGAGACACCCGCTGAAAGCGCCAAGGCGATGATTCAGAAGAAGGCGTTTTCGAAGAAGATTAACTACGCTGCATTTGAACATTTATTTAAGAAATAGGCGCGGCAGAAGACTACGTCGGTAGGCCGCGCGGCTGCGTACAATTAATACTTGGTTGGTTTTGCTTTATCGTATTGCTTGCTTCTGGAGTTTTGTTGTTCTAAGGACTAGAAATGGCGTGCGCTGTATAAATATTCGTGTTTCTTGGTGAAATGTACGATTAGGTAGTTGTAACGTGATATATATATGATGTAGCTATGCGAAAAAGCTGGTGCTCCTTTCTACTATTCCCGCATCTCGTCATCTCCGCCGGCATTCTCGTTTTGCTCTTCTTGAGCTTCCTGTACTGCCGCTCGAATCGCACGCAGGAAGCCCTCGACGCCCTCGCCTCTGTACGGCATGCCCAGCTCCTGCGAGACAAGCTGTCCGACATTGAATCCTTCCGAGGACCGCAGCGTCGTGCTGAGACTGTTCAGTCCTTGCAGGAACTGGGGCGATTGCAGCACGCGAAGGAGTTCCTGTTTCGTCTTTGGTATCTCCGCGGGAAGCAGACGATAGAGGCCCTCGAGCCGGGGGTCGAGCGCGTCGAGGTTGCTGACGTAGGACGCGATTTGCTGGGTCGTGACAGCGTCGGTGATGTCGTATATTGGTGCTGAGGAGAAGGGCGAAGTGGACGAAACTTGGTCGGAAGAAGGAACCATGATCGATCGAAGGAGACTTGAGAGATTTGACGATCTTGATGAGAATAGAAACGTAATGTATTAATAACACTTTCCAACATAGATGACTTGAACTAAGACGCTCTATCGCGTGATAATAATACTGTTTTGCCGTCCCGTTCGCAATCATACAAATCCCAAAACACCATGCAAAGAGATATTTACCAGCTGTACAAAACAACACAACATAAGAACAACAAAACGAAAATGGCAACTCACTGAGTGGTGGAAGGGCCAGTGGTCTCTTGTGGTGCAGCCGAATCCGTCATCTCAACGTCCTGCGCGCCAGATGCCGCAGTCACAGTGCTCTGCTCGTTGTTGTCTTCGGACAAGTCGACCTCATCCGCGTAGACGTCCTCCAGTAAGGTGTTTATTCTCGTGGCGATCTTGAGATCATTCTCGCTGATTTCGTTGAGATCGTCCGCCGTGGGCGGGTCCTGCATCCAAAAGAACGACCGCTGGCTCGAGCTGCTGAACTTGAGCACGTACACCCGTCCCGTCTTGCACGCCTCGACAGGAAGCCATTCGACGTCTCCGGGGAAGAGAATGAGCTCGTCGCGTGTCGCGGACGGGTCCTTCTTGGACGATCCGCGGGGCTCCCACACGAACGAGAGCAGCGGGGCGTCTTCGTCGGTCGAGCGCGAGAGCGTGATCGTGCCCTTCTGCGGCAGCGGCTTCAAGTGCTTCGACGGCGGGTTGAACTCCACTCGGCCGGCCTTGAATGTCAGCAACGGTGGTGGGACGGTTTCGGCCATTGTCGGTGCTGCGGTGGTGGTTGTGCCGAGTGTTGTTCTCGACATTGACATGGTCGAGATTGTTCGAGACGAACGATGCGGCGTTCTGAGCGTCACCGGAGCTGCGTTTTTGCCGTCACTGTCAGCGTGCGTGGGTTTTGTGTGTTCTTGTATTGTAATCCTGTTCCTTCCATACAGTCCGACGGCCATACCCATAGTCATTCATCCTCTCCCCCGACGCTATACGCCGCCACAATGTCTACCCTAGAAGATCTCGAGGCGCTCGAGCAGCAGAACGATGCCGAGATGGCGGATGTCTCTTCGTCCGAGACAAAGAAGGACGAGGACTACGGCATTGAGGAGGAGATTCTGAACTCGTCCACGGCGGACGTGATCAACCGACGACGACTGATCGAGAACGACATCAAAGTCCTGCGCTCCGAACACCAGCGCCTGATTCACGAGCAGACGACAATGAACGAGCGGATCAAGGACAACCAAGAGAAGATCGAGAACAACCGGCAACTGCCGTACCTGGTCGGCAACGTCGTCGAGATCCTCGACATGGATCCGAACTCGGAGGACTTTGACGAAGGCGCGAACGTCGATCTTGATGCGACCCGCGTGGGCAAGTCCGCGGTTATCAAGACGTCCACTCGACAGACTATCTTCTTGCCGCTCATCGGTCTCGTGGACTCGGAGAAGCTCAAGCCAGGCGACCTCATTGGTGTGAACAAGGACTCGTATCTTGTGCTCGACACATTGCCGGCGGAGTACGACAGCAGAGTCAAGGCCATGGAGGTAGACGAGAAACCCACCGAGACGTATGCTGATATTGGCGGACTGGACAAGCAAATTGAGGAGCTGGTTGAGGCTGTCGTCTTGCCGATGAAGCAGGCTGACAAGTTCAAGAAGCTCGGCATCAAGCCGCCGAAAGGTGCACTGATGTACGGCCCTCCAGGCACCGGCAAGACCCTTCTCGCGCGAGCCTGCGCCGCGCAGACCAACGCGACATTTCTGAAGCTCGCGGGCCCCCAGCTTGTGCAGATGTTCATCGGCGATGGTGCCAAGCTCGTGCGCGACGCGTTCTCGCTGGCGAAGGAGAAGGCGCCTGCTATTATCTTCATAGACGAGCTGGATGCGGTTGGAACGAAGCGGTTTGATTCCGACAAGTCCGGCGACAGGGAGGTGCAGAGAACTATGCTGGAGCTGTTGAATCAGCTTGACGGGTTCAGTAGTGACGATAGAGTTAAAGTCCTTGCCGCGACAAATCGGGTTGACGTTCTGGATCCCGCGTTGCTGCGAAGTGGTCGATTAGACAGGAAGATTGAGTTTCCTCTACCGAATGAGGAGGCGCGGTAAGTTGCATGGCATTCTTTCATGTTATATTTCGATCGTCTTCATTGCATCGCGTGTGCTAATATCCATATGACAGAGCCGGCATTTTGCAGATCCACGCCCGAAAGATGACAGTCGACGACAACATCAACTGGCAAGAGCTCGCGCGCAGCACGGACGAGTTCAACGGCGCACAACTGAAGGCCGTCGCCGTCGAGGCCGGCATGATCGCGCTTCGAAACGGGCAGTCCAAGATCCGGCATGAGGACTTTGTCGAGGCCATCACCGAGGTCCAGGCGCGGAAATCGAAGACCGTGTCGTTCTACGCATAAGCTGGACTGGTTGTGTTTTCATGTTGTGTTTGGTTTGGAATGGTCGGGTTGAGACATAGGACAGCTGGAATATATCAGGCATTTATGTGTTTGCGTCTGGTTTCATATATGGCTTCGTAAATGCTTTTTTTTCCTTCCCTATTGGTATATATACAGTAAGCCTCGCAGAATTTGTGCAGCCTGCTAAACCTGCAAAGTTCTACTCTTCTTGGCCCTTTATAGTCATGATCATGTTCTCGTATAGCTTGTCATAATCCAGGCCCTTCCCTATAATAACCACTTTTCCAGAGTCATCGCTGATACCGGCATGGTCCTCCGTGGCGATGGGAATGACGTCGTAGGTGTCCCTGACTCCTTGAATGATGGATATCTCGCCTGACTCGAAGACGATCTTCGCCTTGAGACGATGCACTTCGACTTGGGATTTCCCGAGGGTCTCTTCCCAGAGAAGAGCTTGGAGCCACTTATCGAAATTCGCGTATTCTTGCTGCGAGAGACGAGGGATCGTTAAGGCGATGGTCGTCATCCGCTGTACGTCTCGTTGTGAGTAATTGAAATGGAATAGAATACAAACGATATAAAAAAAACCTACATGATCGTGAAAAGACGATTTCGTTGAATCAAGGTTCTCCCATCTACTTAGATCGTTGTTGACTGTGTGAATGTCCAGAATCTCGTCCAAGCTGTCAATTTTTGCAAACACAGTCGGAACGATAGGAGATATGGAATTGATTCCCTCGAGACGTGTCGTGATGCTGCGTCGCGTTTCGTCGTCGACGAGGTCTGACTTGTTGAGTATGATAACATCTGCGTATGACAGCTGTATGTATGCGGTCGAGGTGGGCTCCAGCGCGTTGGCTTCAGCGGCGGGGTGGTCTTGCTCGACGTCGTCATTGTGGTGCTGGTCTGTGAACGTGTCGTCGAGGTTTTTTATGATGTTGACGGCGTCAACGACGGTGACGATGCCGTCGAGATAGATCGAGGATGCGAGTGCGGAGTCCAGCCAGAACATCTGTGCGATTGGTCCTAGTTGCGGATATCAGTTGATAACTTTTCTTGCTTCTGACATATTTATCACTTCATGGTAGATACCTGGATCCGCCAGACCAGTCGTCTCGAGCAAGATGTAGTCGAACTTGCCCTTCTTTTCCATTAGCGACTCTAAAGCCGCGACGCCATTGTCCCTGGTTGAATAATCTTAGATGTCTTCCAACCTCTCACGACAGATTGACGGTGAACTTACTTCACCGAACAGCAAAGACACCCGTTTCCCAGTTCAAGCCATTCCGTGTAGGTGTCCGCTCCCGCCGACACTGTGAGAGACTTTTCGATGTCGATGGCTGTTGCGTGCAAACGAGATCAGCGGACGGGTTGGCACCTGATGCTTCCATGAATACGTACAGTCGCCAAATTCTGTAGATAAAAATGGCAGGATCAGTAATGTTCACTTTAGCGCAGAAAAATAATGCTTGTGTTCACCGTTCATTATAACCGCGATCTTCTTGTCTGTTTGGCGCATTATGTTGTTCAACAACGATCTACCCATACACGTTAATACTTTTTTTTCATGGCCGCGAAGTAGACCTAGTGACGACGAGACTCACGATTTGCCGGCGCCCAGGTATCCAGTGACGACGGTCACTGGCACTTTCTTGTCGTCCTGCGTTGTTCGAGATCAGCTTTTAGGTTGAACGGTAAAGGCGTAATACTTGGTCTGTAGTGAACGTACGGCATGCTCGTTGTCGTCGAAGAGCTCCCGACTGGTGTCTGGTAGTATCTCGCGAGAGGGCGCGACCTGGACGAGTTCTGGCGGGAACTCGTCGTCGTCCATATTCCTGCTGCTGATGTGAAGATGAGTGCTCGATCTTTAGTTCCAGCAAAACCTTTAAACTCAACTGACCAGCATCAGCGCAATTTAACTTCGTCACTCTGCTCTTGCAACATCAACGACATTCGGACATGTAAACGATGGCATTTCGCACGCCGGCAACTTCTACGAATAGCACGACGCTTGCAAACCCGCGGGCAGGTCTTGGGGCGCGACAGCCACAAGAGCAGAATGATGACAGATCGCTCTACGATATCCTGCAGGAGAACAAAGGTCAAGATCCCACCGCTTCACCTCACTTGCTCTCGCCGCATCACCAGCCATGCATACGGAACAACACTGCTGACATATTGAGAAAATAGCCAAGAAGCAAGCCGACTTTGAACAAGCCCAAGCCGAGAAAAACCAGCTACACAGACTAGACGAGGACGAGATCGAGTTTCTGGACTCCGTGGCCGCGAAGGCGCGCGCGGACGAGGAGAGGGTCAAGAACGAGATCGAGGATGGCCTGCGTGCGTTCCGAGAACTGCAGGAGCGGAAGCGCGCGAAGCGGCACCACGAGCCAAAGCAATCGAAAGCGAACGACGAGAAGACGGGACAGACATCGGGGGCGGAGGACCGTGATATCTTTACGACGGATGAAAATGAGACTACGGTGCAACAGAGCAATGGCGGCAGCGGATCGCTGGATTTGACCGCAAGTCGTGCGGCCGCCCTCGCGGCCGTCGGCATCGATATCAGCGCATTCCAGTCTCGGTTCGTCACGTCGAAGAAAGAAGACGAGACAGTGGAACCACCGTCTTCCACCGCGACGGCGGTCACGACCAACGCAAATCTCAAACGACCAGCCGAATCAGACGACAAGTCTGCGACCGACCCAGATACAGCGACGACAATTACACAGCATACTACCCCAGCCACTTCCAGCACACGACCAGCCCCTGTCGCGGTCGACGACAAGCGACAAAAGGCAATAGACGATCTGTTGGCGCGACGGAAATCAAAGACAAACACGATGCTGTCGAAAATTGGAATTAAACCGCGAAACGGCGGGAAGAAGGATGGCGGCAATAGCGGCATTGTGCGTGTAGTTAAAAAGTCATGATAAATGTAGGCATCTGCAGCGACATCCCAAATAGGACAACTAATTGAAATATGCATGGACTAACTAATTAGAAAATAATGTTTCAACGCATATGCCCCCCTCCGATCCAGTAAATCACTCCCCGGCTCACGCCATAGTTGCACAACCGACCGCATCAAACGCGGAAAAAGAAAGAGTCGGGGCTCGCACGGCCCGCTGATGGCGAAACATCCGGAGCCGGGAGGCGAGTGAGGGTGGCCAACTCGCCAAACTCTGTTTACGAATTGTGGGGACGACTTAAGTCGCGTCGTCCACGCGGTTCTCCTCCTCACTGGCGTTGCCTCTCTTATCTTGCCACCGCAGTAATATCAAAAGAACTTTTTAAGGAGAAAAGGAACTGTCTCGAGAGTTTGTATTTTATCCGGGATACGCAAACGAAAGTTTCGTCGAAGTGTACCTTTTTTTCACATATAACTCGCCGAGGGCCGACTTTCTGCTGTCCTTCCGCACATTTACATGTTGTCGCACTGGCTCATTATCTAAAGCCCGGTCTCTAGAACACAGAAGAATACAGCCACTTTTCATTTTTATCCAGCCCAGAACCGCTCAGAGCAAAAATGGCGACCTTGCACGGACAATGTCATTGCGGCGAGTTGCAATGGACCGTTACATCCGAGGCCCGCAAGCTGCCGGTATGTGTCACTTCCTTCTAATCTCTGCTAATTCCATTTTCCCTTGGCTGTTGAACTAAACCTTTGTGCTACAGGGCCATACCATCTGCCATTGCCGAACTTGCAAGTTGCTCGGCGGCGGCGACTTCTGCGGTATCCTGTTAACCTCCATTGCGGCGCTGCGATTCGAGAGCGGCACGCCGCAAGTTTACACATACACGAACACGGACGGCCACAAGGTGCATTGCACGTTCTGCAGCCGATGCACGACGCACGTGTACCACCGCGATGAGAGCCGAGGGGACGAGGTCCAGGTCCGGACGTTCCCGCTGCTCGAGGCCGGCATCATGGGCGTCGAGAAGGAGATCAACGTCGGCGAACGCTTCACGTGGGTGAAGAAGGTCGACGGCGCGAAGAGCTTCAAGAATTGGATTCCGGCGGTTACGAGAGGACGACACGGGAGACGGCTGTCAAGGGGATAAGAGAATGGGGGCGCTAGAGAATTTGGATTACAGGATATCACAATGGGCTTCATTTGGACTGCTGTGGTTTGGCATGGCGTTTTGGGCTTAGATTTATTTGGGATGCCGTGTGATGAAGACTGTATATATGATTTAGATGACTAGAAGAGATGAATAGAACGGCAAATTAAGCGTATCCCAAGATCAGCAGAGCGCCGAAACTACACGCGTTGCAGCATCCGCGAACACGGTCATGATTGCGTCGCAGCTGAGAGTAACAGAGTGTCGTCATGCAGCTCACTCCAGATAGGCAGTCCACAACGAGGGCGCAGTCGTTTGTAAGAATAGAATGGTGATGGTGGTAAGTGAAGACGGAGTGAGGCGTAGCACTGGGAGTGGCTGAGTGCTCGATTAAAATAGGCAAAGCGAACGGCAGATAAAAACCCAGCACCTGTCCGGGGCTCGATTTCTCGCCCACACACTCAATACGCACGCTGCTACAATGGCCGACGAATCGTACCAGGTAAGCTCACATATAGATCTTGAGATCTTTGCGTCCCGTCGCGTGCTTGAATGCTAAGCGCGTCATTACTGCCTGCAGAACCTCGTGACTCGGGGACAACCCCCTGCGGGGCGCACCACCGGGAACCCCTACGAAAGCAACTACAGCAACACGCGGGACCCGTTTGAGGACCCCTCGTACGAAATGGCGGACATATCAGACAGAGTCGTGTCCTACAATCGCGACCTCGAGCGGTTCATGACCGAGATCGACGACATCAAGCACGCGATCTCACAACTGCAGAAACAAACTACCAAGATCGGGGCACTGCGAACCAGGCTGTTAAGCAGCACCAACCCGTCGGAGACTAGGGAGCAGCAAGAGGAGATCGATGGACTGGCTGCATGGACGTCGACCGCCGCTCGGCAACTGAAGGACCGTGTGCGCGCTGTGGAGAGCGTTTCATGGCGGGATTCTACAAAGATGGGCCAGATACGGTCGGTCAAGGACACGCTCTACACGCTGCTGTCAGAGTATCAGGCCGCAGAGGGCAAGTTCCGCCGACAGCTGCGAACGAACGTGGAGCGGCAGTACAAGATCGTGAAGCCAGACGCGACGGACGACGAGATCCAGATGGCGATGGAGTCTGAGGGCGCCCAGCAGGTGTTTGCCAACGCGCTCGTGGGCAGCGACCGCACCGGGCAAGCACGCAATGTGCTGAAGGAGGCACAGACACGCCACATGGAGATCCAGCGCATTGCAAGGACGATGCAGGAGCTGGCCGACCTGATGAACGAGCTCATGACGGAGGTCGAGCACCAGGACGAGGATATCGAGTTCATTGCGGACAAACAGGACGAGGTGCACGTCGAGGTCGGCAAGGCCAACGAGCACCTGCAGACCGCGGTGAAGCACGCAATGTCGGCGCGGAAGAAGATGTGGATTATTTTTGGAATTAGTGAGCAATCCTGGTTTGCCTGTCTAGTTCTGCGGGCATGCTAACAACTATTGTGCAGTTGCGGCGATTCTTGTGGGGGTGGCGATATACCTGGTGGTGCACTTTGTGCACTGAACGAAACACGTAGACGATGATGAACGAGTGATGACGAACTGAACGTTGGACATGGCTGTAGGAAATACAAATACATAGTAGGTTGCCTAATCCGGACCAGGCCTGCCTCGGATGGGCCACCCGCATTGGGCGGTGATGTCACGTGCCTTCTCCCGGGCCCGTCCCATTCCGTCCAAACAAACACTCGAGTCGTCGTCGTCGTTTTGCTGACCGCCAATTTCTTGCGCCCTTCACGTCCTCATCGCGTCCCAGTTCTCGCCCTCTTCTCGCCCTCTCCAGTCCTCCGCTCCCGCCTCCCGCCGCGCTCCTCTGCCTCCAGAGCTGCCATGGCGTACAACACAACCGCGTCCGCGCCGTACGGGTACGCATCCGCTGCCGCCGTCGCCGCCGCCCCCTTGCTCGCGGTGGCTTCCCCCCCCCCAAATCACCCCATCTCCCGCTAACCACCGCCACCGCGGCCTCTCATGCAGCGCGAGCCAGGAATACGAGCTCTCCACCCTCCACGGCAACGGCGCCGCCGACGATTTTACCTCGTTCTTTGCCCAGATCGACGACATCAAGGCCGCCATCACCCAGTTCGACAACAACGTCTCCCGCATAGAATCCCTGCATAACCGCTCGCTCAACGAAATCGACACCGAGCAGGACGAATGGAACCAAAAGCAGATCGACGCCCTTGTTGCGGAAACCTCCAAGATCTCGAGCACGCTCAAGTACAAGATCAAGACCCTCGAGGGAAAGAGCCGCAAGGACAGCACCAAGCGGGTCCAGGTCGACTCCGTCAAACGCACCTTTATGGACTCAATCCAGCGCTTCCAGGTCGTCGAGGGCACATATCGAAACAAGTACAAACAGCGTGCCGAGCGACAGTTCCGAATTGGTATTATGCCCTGTGGCTCTATGCGTTCGGTTTTGTTTTTCTTATCCCGTCAACTCACACTCTCTAGTTCGGCCCGATGCGACTGACGACGAGGTCCGCGCCGCCCTCGATGACGAGGCTGGCTCTCAAATCTTTTCTCAAGCCGTATGTGTTGTTTTCTCCTGCATTTCTCGGCTTTGCCGACAGAGTCTTCGCCGCTGACTTTTTTCCTGCAGCTCCTAAACTCGAACCGTCGCGGCGAGGCGCGCTCCGCTCTCACCGAAGTCCAGAACAGACACAAGGATATCCAGAAAATGGAGCGGACGCTACAGGAACTGGTCCAGCTCTTCAAGGACATGGAAGAGCTCGTCGAGATGCAGGGCGAAGACGTGCAGGCTGTCGAACACAGCGTCAAGCGGGTCGAACAAGACGTAAACAAGGGCGTCGACGAGACGCGCGTCGCTGTCAAGCACGCGAAAGCAGCCCGGAGAAAGAAATGGTTTTGCATCATCATACTCAGTATGTGCCTCCTCTTCCACTACCAGCATCGTGCATGACTAACATCTTTTGCTAATCCAGTCCTCATCCTCTGTATCCTTGCGCTCGTTCTTGGTTTGGTATTTGGCCTGCGAAACTAGTCGCTGTATTATTTATTTTACTGTAACTTCCTTTTTTCTTTCTCGAATAGCAATCTCTCTGTTAATCACCGATCGTTTAGCCGTATTGTAATCTTTTCTCTTGTGATTGGTTGAAAATTGTTTTATCTGTATTAAGTATTACGCGCGTACGCCCGACTTCTTTTGTCGCTTGAAGCTGTCTGGATGTTTTTTTGGCCTTTTGTTCTTATAGGGGGAAACCATGCAAGAGAAGTAAGAATGAGTTCACAATCGAACAGGCTTGTCACTTGTTCACGTCAGTCCATATCGTATGACTTGGGGCTTTATCAGCCTTCTATATTTTGTGGTGGATGGATTTTTAGTCATTTTATAGTTAAACTGCTCCCATGTATACTGAAAGAATACCACGGGCTATATGATTTGAGTCAACCTACACGGCCTTCCACTTTGGGAAGTTCTTTGTCATTGAGAGCACTATAATATCAGGGCAGTCCAAATGATAATAATAAGCATACATCTAAAAAATTATTATACAAGAAATGTTGCCAAAAGTGCGGAAGGACCCAATTGAAAGGAGTATGTTCGCGCTCCATGACGGTGTTAGTGTAAGCAGAAAGGGTTTGGTGTTTGTCCCAACGCGCTCTCCCATTCAAAATTTTTTTTTGTTCCAGGTCGAGATGGTCGACTGGAGTAATTAGCAACGCACTCCAATGTTAGCCGAGTAGTTGTGACAGATATCTTTTAGATCATATAATACCTTTTTTGCATAGACATTGCCATTGCGATGAATTTTCAGCGGTGCAAGTTCCTCGACTACTCGACGCACACCGTCACCGCTCTCGCCTTCAGCCATGTCTCGTGCCGACCAGACCAGTTCGCCCCGAAGAGCCTGCGGTTGGCAGTCGGACGAGGAAACGGCGATATCGAGATCTGGAATCCGCGGTCAAGCTGGGAGCCTGAGTTTGTGCGTTTTTTCTGTTTCTTTTTTGTTTTACTTTGATGTGCATCGTCGACAGGCTAACGCGACATTGTCAGACGATCAAGGGCGGTAGGAATCGATCCATTGAAGGGCTCGCTTGGGCACGTAGCTCGTACGACGACACACTTCGTCTATTTTCCATCGGCGGCTCCGCCGCCGTCACAGAGTGGGATCTCCAATCAGGCCTGCCGCGTGAGCACTACGATTGCGACGCGGGCATTGTGTGGTCCATAGCAGTCTCGCCGGACGGCACCAAGCTTGCTGCTGGCTGTGATGACGGCTCGGTCGTGCTTATAGACGTTTCGGGCGGCATCGGGTCGCTCCAGCATCTCCGTGTGCTGCAGCGACAGAAATCGCGCGTGCTGAGCATTGCGTGGCGCGGCAACTCCAGCGTAGTCGGCGGGTGTGCTGACGGGAGAATACGAGTGTGGGCGGCTGTTGCTGCCTCGACTGTCGGCGAGCCTAACGGGACCGAGGCGACGAGTGAGAGGGCGGTTGGAAGGATCATCGGCACGATGAGGGTCGACAAGGCGCAGGGCGAAGAGACGCTGGTCTGGGCCATTGCGGTTCTAAATGACCGGCGCACGATCGTGTCCGGCGATTCGACCGGCAGCGTCAAGTTCTGGGACGCGCAGCAGTTTTCCCTGCTGCAGACTTTCAAGATACACGACGCGGACGTTTTATGTTTGACTTCCAACGAAGTATGTTTCCCATTGGTATTGTCTATCACGAGAGTGTGGCCAAGATCGCTAATATCCGCAGTCATCAAACACGGTGTTCTCAGCCGGCGTCGACCGAAAAATCGTCCGTTACTCTATCGTGGACAGCAAGCTCCGCCGCTGGGCCAACATGTCCAGTCGTCTGCTTCATTCGCACGACGTCCGGGCGCTCGCGAGCTACGAGTCCAAAGCCCTCAACTGGCTTATATCTGGCGGAGCAGAACGGTCTATTGTCATTAATTCCGTCAAGCATTTCATTGACGGCTCATTCCGCAAGATCTCGGTGTGCCCGCAGCGCCAGGTCGCCCAGGTCGTGGACCGGAGTCGGCTGATCGCCGCGTGGTCGGACAATCAGGTCAAGATATGGGCGCTGGACAAGTTCAGTCTAGAGTCTGATGGGAAACCGAAACGGCTAGTCGCGTCGCTGACGCTGGCTGTATGTTTGATTCTTTCTGTGCTTTCTTCTTGAGGTGATAAGACTGACCATTGACAGAACGACCAAAACATCACGCACGTCGCACTGTCGTCTCACGCCAAATACCTTGCCGTAGCGACAAACGCAGAGACAAAGTTATTTCTTCTCGTGCCTTCCAAGGAAAGCACGGCTTTCAAGGTCAAAAAGATATCCACTCCCGCGCTTGCCGAGCAAGGAGCGAGCGTTGTGGCCTTTGACCCTTCAGAACGGAATTTGGTGATTGCTAGTCCTGACCGCGAGATGTTTGTGTATGCTATTGGACAGCAGGACGAGAATCTAAGGGAATTATCATTCGCTTCTGCCGTCGCCGACGGCAGTGACGCCGACGATGGCGACGCGGATGTGAGTGGTCTGCCATCAAAGCGGTCGCCCATCCCATACTTTGGCAACGTCAACCAGATCGCGTTCTCACCCGACGGCGCCCATGTCGCCGTCTCCACGATAGGCGGGCTCCTGCGCGTGTACGACTTTGTGCAGCAGAAACTGGTGTGGACGCTGCCGCGCCTGCCGGCGAGCCCGTCCGCCCTCGCTTTCTTCCCGGACGGCAGCGCGCTGGTCGTCGTGACCGCTCAGATGAAGATTTTGCAGTTTTCGGTCGCCGACCAGGCGCTGACTGCGTGGTCGAGGCAGAATTCGGGCCTGCTGCCGCGGGAATTCAGCAACCTCGTGGACAAGTGCTGCGGCGTTTTCATCACCCCTCCCTCGTCACCGTCGTCTTCCTCGTCCGGGAAAGAGGACGACTCCGCGGCCGCCGTTCCGAACGGTATTGTCGACGGACATAACACAAACAGCAGCAGCAGCAGCGGCGAGTCACAGCAGCAGACGGTATGGCTGTGGGGCGCGAGCTGGGTCGCCAGCCTGGACATGACCGTCAACATCCCCGTCGTTCGGATACCGAAACGGAAACGAAACGGCGTCGCGGTGGTCGATGTCGCCGCCGTCTCCGCGTGAGACTGCAGCGGAGAAAAAAAAGGGCATAAAAGTAAACGGAAGATTCAAAAGTTAATTGGGGTTGGCAATCGGCCATTTTGAAGACAGGGAGAGAAGCAAAAAGTCGGAAAGGCGATTCGAAAAAGTTCACAGTTCATATTAATCTTTTTTGGGGTTTAAGAGTTTTACTCTTTTGTCATATGGAGTCTGGTTAGATTTTGTTCATTTTGTGCTCGTGTTCATATACCTGTTCCTCAATTTTCTCACATATGTTTGAAAGACTTATTCAAGTTCATGAACCAATTTGCAGCTGTATCTATCTATATCTATCCAGCGCAATATAGCCAACATTAGCTCAGGGCAAAAAAATGTCGTAACTCCATTTCGAGGAACCAAAGTAAAGAACTTTTTATATTATACAAAAAAAATATGCCCGGTCAATTAATCAGTCTTCAGTTCTCGGCCTTCCTTTCCATGCTGACGCCGACGACGACCTCTTCTTCGGTGTCTTGCTCTTTGTCTTGCTCTTAGTTTTGCTCTTTCCGTTACTCGTGCTGTTACTCCTCTTTCGCTTCTTTGTAGCTGTCGGCGCGGAGTTGAATGCATGGTAAAGCACGTCGCCTTCGCATACGCCTTCCTGGATCTTGATCAGTTTCAGATGCATGCGCGGGCCGATTTCGATGAGCTTCACCGCCTTCCTGCCGGCCGTCGGCGGCGCCGCGCCGCGCGCGGCCGATGTCGAGTTCAGGACGGTCGCGTCGAACATGTCGTCGTCCTCGGCCTCGGACTCGGACGTGACGCCGGACATGTCGCCGGCGGCGTCGGCGCGCAGGAGGTAGTCCGAGATGTCTGTCGACTTGCCGAGACGGGGCAGGTGCTTGGAGAGCCGGGCCTTGGACGTGAACAGCTTCTGGAGGCGGGCGCGGGAGGGCGCGGCGGGGAGGAATTTGTCTTTGTCGTCGTCGTCTTCCTCATCTTCATCCTCGTCCTCCTCGTCATCGTCGTCTTCACTGTTGATTTCATCGTCGTCGTCGTCGTCGTCGACAGCGTTGTCGCGGTCGTCTTCGTCGTCACTCTCCGCACCAAACGGACGAGTTCCAAAGACTCCTCCGTCCGCTTCGTCTTCGTCTTCAGATTTTATCTGCACGCTCTCCGCGTCGTCGTCGTCGTCCTCCTTCTTGATCGTCACGGCCGAGTCCGCAGACCCGCCGGCTCGCGCGAGAGTCTTCGTCGAGATCAAGTAGTGCCGGATATCGAGCTCGCCCGTGTTCTGGTCAAAGTTTATCAGCAGCACGCGCTTGATCCGCTTGAGCGCGCCGACCGCGGCCGTGATGGCCGGGAACATGTTCTGGAACATGGACGTGAGCAGGCGCAGGTGCGCCTTGTCCTGCGCGCTCTCGGCCGACGCGGGCGCCTGGAAGCCGTTGAGGACGAGCAGCGGCGGCGACGCGAGCTGCTCGGTCGTCGGCGTGCGCGGGTGTCGCTGCACACGGCGGATGTCCTTGCTCAGGCTGTACGCCTGCACGCGGAAGTGGATCGTCGGGCCGCGCGGCGTGTGTGCGATGCGGAGCGTCGTCTCGTTCGACTGGGTCTTGGAGAACAGTAAGAGGTGCGACACGCTGAGCGGACCGGCCATGCTGAGGTAGTCGCGCAGCTTGTTCGATTTACGTTCCTGCGGGCATGCTGTTAGTAAAACAAGAACTGCTTGCATATGTAGTCTTTTGCTTGTTGAAGGAATAAAACAAGACAAAGGCGCCTAAAACACAAAGCAACAGCGTACACGCAGCTTGACCGCCGTATGTGGCTCCATCACCGTCCGCACGTCCTGCACCAGCTGCGACAAGCTGAGACCGACACCGGATCCGCCTATGCGGAGCACCATCGACTGCGGGATGCCTGCCTCCGCCGGACTTGGCTGTGCGACGTGTGTTCTCTTTTTTTGCTATTTTTTCGAGTTTTGTTAGAGCCATTTCATAGAAGTACACAAATACAAAGCTAAACGCATACCCTTCGTTTCACCATTGCTATTCCCGGCGATTTGTTTCTGTCGAGATAGAACAAGAATCGATTGAGAAGAAATGCAAGAAAAAATAATTTGAAAACAAGGTTAGCGTGCGGCGCGCATCTTGGGAGGTTTTTTTGATCCCAACGCCAAAAAAAAAACTCTTTCACCAGATGAGCTCTTCTTATCAAGAGTTTGGAGATAGCGACAATGACAACGACCACAGTGCAAAGGAAGAAAACTAAAGTCGAGAAGGTCGGCGGGAAGTCAAGAAAGGAAGTGAAGAAGGTGGTTGAAGAGAGCCTGGAAGAGGTGGAGGAAGAGGAAGAGTCGAGCGAGGTCGATGAGGAAGAAGACCAGGACGAGGACGTTGCAGAGGCGGACACAGCACCAACAAACGAAGCAGACTCGTTTGAGGCACTCGTGAGTTTGCTTGACGTTGCAGGTTCGGCAGGGAGTTACATCTAACATGATCTTGAAGGGCGTCATCGATTCAATTTGCGAAGCGTGCAAGAACTTGAAGTTCAAGAAGCCGACGCCCATCCAGCAACAATCGATTCCGCTCGCGCTCGACGGCCGGGACGTGATCGGCCTCGCGCAGACCGGCAGCGGCAAGACCGCCGCGTTCGCGATCCCGATCCTGCAGGCGCTGTGGGAGAAGCCGTCGCCGCTGTTCGCGTGCGTGCTCGCGCCGACGCGCGAGCTCGCGTACCAGATCTCGGAGCAGTTCGAGGCGCTCGGGTCCATCATCGGCCTGCGCTGCGCCGTGATTGTCGGCGGCATGGACATGATGTCGCAGGCCGTCGCGCTCGGCAAGAAGCCACACGTCATCGTGGCCACGCCTGGCCGGCTCATGGACCATCTCGAGCACACAAAGGGATTCAGTCTGCGCACGCTCAAGTATCTGGTCATGGACGAGGCTGACAGGCTGCTTGATATGGACTTTGGCCCGATCATCGACAAGCTGCTGCGTCTTATCCCGACCGAGCGGCGCACGTTTCTGTTTTCGGCCACCATGACGTCGAAGGTCGAGAAGCTCCAGCGCGCGTCGCTGTCCAATCCGGCCCGCGTCGCCGTGTCGACAAAGTACGAGACCGTCAAGACGCTCCTGCAGTCGTACATCTTTATCCCGTTCAAGCACAAGGACTCGTATCTCGTGTATCTCGTCAACGAGATGGCCGGCCAGTCCATGATCATCTTCGCCCGCACGTGCAACGACACCGAGCGTCTCGCCATCATGCTCCGCAGCCTCGGCTTCCCCGCCGTGCCCTTGCACGGCCAGATGACGCAGTCCGCGCGCCTCGGCGCGCTCAACAAGTTCAAGTCCGGCGCGCGCTCGATCCTGGTCGCCACCGACGTCGCCGCGCGCGGCCTGGACATCCCGCTCGTGGACTGCGTCCTCAACTACGACATCCCGACGGACTCGAAGGCGTACATCCACCGCGTCGGCAGAACCGCGCGCGCAGGCAGGGCGGGCAAGAGTTTGTCGCTCGTAACGCAGTACGATCTCGAGCTCTACCTGCGGATAGAGGGAGTCCTCGGCAAGAAGTTGGACGAGTATCAGGTTGACAAGGAGGCGGTCATGCTGCTGAGCGAGCGCGTGGCCGAGGCGCAGCGCGAGGCGATTATCGAGATGAAAGATCTGCACGCGAAGCGGAAGAAACGCACAGAGGGCATCAGCCATGCAAAAGACAGGAAAGGAGGTGGCGGGAAGCGGAAACGTGCTGACGACATGGATAGGGAAGAGAATTGATTTTTGGGATCTTTAGAAAATTGTATGGAGTGCTAATAACTTCACCAAAATTTTATTTTATTTTCTTCCTCTGGATAATTACATGACTGAAACTAATCTTTTAATGCTGCTTAAGCCTGTCTTCGACGGCCTTGTCGACCAGGCCTGTCAGCATACTGCTAAGCTGTCCCTTCATCAGGTTCTCGATCTGAAGGGCGACCTGCTTCTCAAGCAATTTGCCCATTAGATCGACCTCGATGTTGACGGTATCGCCGATATTCTTCTTCGCCGTGACGATGATGTCCTGCGTGTAAGAAATCAACATGACCGAGAAGCCCTTCCGGACCTCCTCGTCCACGTCAATCACCGTCAGACTCGCGCCGTCGACCGCGATGAAGCCCTTCTCGACGATGAACCGCAGCACGGCCGGGTCGCGGGGCTGGAACCAGAACGTCTTCGCGTTGCCGTCGGGCGTGACCGACAGGATCGACGCGGTCGTGTCGATGTGGCCCTGGACAAAGTGGCCGCCGAACCGGACGTGGCCGGCGACGGCGCGCTCGAGGTTGACCCGGTCGCCGGGCTTGAGCTCGCCGAGGTTCGTGCGCCGGAGCGTCTCGGGCGCGACGCCGACCTTGAAGTCGCGCGCGTTGAAGTCGGTCACGGTCACGCAGGTGCCTGTTGGTGTTGCGAATTGCATGTCATTAGCTTGGCGTGATCATATATGGGAGGGCAAACAAGTACTTGAAAACGAACCGTTCACTGCTATGCTGTCGCCCAAATGCACGTCCGACAAAATCAGCTCGCAGTCCGTGATAATAATAGAGCTACCATATCCACCGACGTCCGACGTATCTTCCTCAATGAACTCCTTCACCGCTGCGTCACTAATCAGCACTTGTGACATTCCAAACGTAAGTCTCAGCGAGAATATAGACTTACCACCCGTAGTCTCAACAATTCCGGTAAACATTTTGCGCAACGTCAGAAAAAGAGAGCAGAGTTATATAAACCACGCCGTCCAAAAGGAATAAGCCGGAAGGAAAGGCGGAGAAGAGATGGCGACGAAAACTAGTACTTCAAAAGGTGCCCCGACCACAAGATAATGGTCAAGGTCTGATTGATTAACTACGTCAGGCACGTGACAGTTCGAGTTCAGCTTCTTCTTTTCTGACTAATTACAGAGAGATATTTTCTGTCAGGAAATTTTTCATTCTCTTGCCATCCGACTATAACCGTCGACTAGACTTCTGATTGATATAAGCATTAGGTCACTTTACGATGTGGATTGGGAAAGAGTCGATGAAAGACGTGTCTTATGTCTCATCGCCTTCCAACTTTCAAGCTGTCAGACGGAAGCACGGAGTCCTTATCAGGCACCCGATTATCAGGCACCCCAGCCTCTGCCTAGCCTCATCCATCTCTCTACCAATCATATATTCGGATATTTAAATTCAATCGAACACCAAGTAGATAGCGCTTATACTTAGATCAGTAAGCACTTCCAATATAGTTCGGGACGAGATGAGTCAAAGGCTACGCAAGACAGGGTAATCCGGACTGCCAGATTGAGCATGTGTAAACCTTGATTTTTCGCTTGTTCTTGCTTAACCAATTGCCATAGTAAACGAAGGCGAAAAAATTTCATTGGCTTATTAAGCCAAGCAAGGCGCATAGACGAAAAAAAAAAATAAGCCCGTAGAAAGCAATTTATGCGTCAGCCCGGAGTCGAACCGGGGGCTCGTCGATGGCAACGACGAATTTTACCGCTAAACCACTAACGCTTTCATGTTGAAATAACACGTAACTGGTCGCGAGATTCGGGTTTCTGGAGAGTCAAGTGTTCAAGGAA